>OZ023165.1:14460952-14723452 GCA_963678695.2 Diplodus puntazzo | reverse complement strand
GAACACAGAACAGACTTATTCATGTACCGCATGTTATTTCTAACCCCTTTTGGACGCGGACACTTGATCTAAGGTTGAGCACGGCGTAACACCAACACTGAGGCCATTAACAGCCTCCGAGACTGCTGGAGGTCAGTTTGACAACACTGAATGTGTTACGGCATGAAGGTGATTCACAGCAGCTCTGACCAAAACTTTGGGGGTGACAACATGCGGCAGGCGGGTGCGAGAGAAGCTTGCAGCGGGAGAGTGGTGGCAGAGAGTCGGTCATCATCAGCAGGTAAAAAATGGCGCGTACAGCTGGAATATTTTCACACCTCACTTGGTGAATTGAAGATTTATTACAACCAGCTCAGAGGTGACGTGGAAAGATAAGCCATGACTGTTTTGGTGAGTTGCATGAGCTCAAATGAAGGTGTGGTGTGAGTTGCGCTAGGGAGGCATTTAGCGCTAATGTCGTCTTAGTTTGGCAAAAGAGAGAAACTTGAATTCAGAAGGTGTACAGTTGTATTTTTCTGTTTGGCAAGGAAATTAGAAGCAAGAGTTTTTTCATTGACATTTTGTGAGCTTATGTTCATTATTTTGCTAACTATCAGCTGGCAGGGCTATCAGGCGACGCTAACTTCGGTGGACATCTCTGTAACAAAGTAGAGTCTTTGACATTACGTAATAACCGTTGTTTCTTTGATGATGTTAGTTCTTTTTTTGAATTCTCGTCATGTCTTCCGAAATTTGCTGAACAATTTCGAACATTAAATGTACATTACTATAAAGTAACAACGGCGTCAACGTTACGTCAGAGTTGAGTCAGCTAACAGGGCCACTAGCTGCCAGGCTAACCGAGCTAACTAGCTTACAGCAGCTAGTAGCCACCAAAACTATTTACAACAAAGAGTGCGACGAGGAGCAGCAGTTGGTTACTCTGTTGATATGTTGCCCCCTTATATTTTTGGAGCTACCTTCGACAGGTGGCCATGTCTCACACGTTCTACCTTTAACGTTCACTAATGGTATCGGTTACGACTGGGCCCAAGTGCTGGCCTGTGTCAGCACGCTGTCTCAATCAAACATTAACAGAGGGAAGTTATCTCTGCCTCGGTTTAATTGTTCATCAACATGCAGTGCAGTGGGCATGAGTTTAATTGGATTTTTGGCTGTTATGCGGAGTCTTTTATTGGCTGCAGGCGAATAATGTACGGGTTCCAGGGGAAAGATAACTTTTTTTTATGATTCCTCAGTTCTATGAAAATGCTTTGGAAACAGTAGCCGTGGCGTACATCTGCCTGTGACATTGACTTATCACTGTAATTCCCCTCCATCCCCTTGCGTTACGGCTGTAGCCAACACTGTAATAAAAGTCGGATGCAAACGACTGAGCAGCAGCAGGTGAGGCAACTGGTTCAGTTTGCCGTGTGCTCTTATGTTAAGGCTTGTTCTCTCCCGGCGAAGCTTATATTTCCACTCTTCAGAAGCTTTTAGTGCCTTTGTGACAAATCAACACAAGTGGTTTGGATTTTTTGGACGTTTTTTTTCCCCTCTCAGAAAAGTTCAAAGCTGCAGTTCAAATGATTTATTTTTACATAACTAACACAAAAGGTTGACGGCACATGCTGTAATGTAACTCTGTAATTTAAATGAGAAAAAACAGGAGCTGCCAGATTTTGGATCTCTGACGATTCACTGCAGACGAGTATAAAAAGGCATTTACGACACCTGATGTCCTTGTAGTAATTAAGAATTAAAAAAGAAAAATCAAATTACAGTCTGTGGGAATAAGGGATCGGCCTTCGGGTGCTTCAAGCAGTTGTGCCAGGCAGATGATTTTTAGTTCTGAGCTGTTTCAGTGTACCTATTGCGACAAAACGCTGCCCTGAGGTACAAGGATCTCCCAGTGCTCACAAGCTCAGCGATAACTTCAAACTGCGAAGCTGCATTTGTATGCTCGACACAGCTCAGGATCTTCGCCCAGGGCCACGTTGAATCCTCATAGGAAGTTATGATGGGGAGCGAGGACACATGATCAGAGATGATCGAAAAACAAAAACATCCATCCCAGAAGTCTGAGGGAAAAAACCTTTGATCTGCTTCTCGTTAATTTCATCATCATTACTGAAAGATTGATCAACAATATTCATGCTGAACTGAAACCGGTAACTGAGATAAAATGTATTTTCTTCCCCTAGGTGGGCTGGAGGTGCGTCCTGTCCCCAGTTTTTTTGGAAAAGGCAAAAAGTTAAGTCTGGGATAATGATGCGTGTCATCCGGAGGTGACGATTAACTTTGCATGAACACGTGAACAGTGCATGAAGTGATGACAGCGAGCTGTCAGGATCACTGTGTTTCAGGTGAAGACACATGAGAGAGCTGAGTCACACCACCTCTGGCACTGCTTATTCTGGCTGACGTGACAGGAAGGCACAATCATTAGTTACTTGTCACTTTGTTTGATAACTCTTTGCTGATCATTCACGCATGTTTACTCTTTTGCGGGGGTGCAGCCAGAACACTTCAGCCAGCTATCCCTTGAAAAACATGTTCTTTATCTCGACAAAAAGTCATCTAGTGAAGTCAAATTCGAATATTTGAACTCACTTGTGCCAACTTATGTAAGACTGCAGTCGAAGGGAAAATGAACCCGTCTCTGGTATTATAAAGGTAAGAACCCCCTCCAAGTAGCACTGGGCAGAAGCAATAATACAAACAGGATACTTGGATAAAGTAGTTTTGTATAAGTCTCTTCTTCCCTCTCTGCATGCTGTTCATGTGGGAGCGGAGCAGTAATGAGGACATTAATAAAGGATGCCGATTCATTTTTAATGATCTACTGGCCCCTTTAGTTTGAAACTGATTTTTGTGAGTTTTCCGCTCAGTATCCGTGTTTTTTTATTTTTTTTTATTTTTGCTTTGAGGAGGGCTCGCGAATGTGCTATTTTCTGCCTGCATGAGCAAATTGCTGCATAAGACACTGCGTACACCTTGTGTGTGTGTGTGCGTGAGTGAGAGACAGAAAAGTAGGATCAGTCTATCCTGTCTATATTTGGAAGATATTACCGAAGTAAGGAAGTAAAGGCAGAGGGAGGGGTGAAAGACACAAGGAAATAACTTTATTATCTTGGAGGAAGATTTGGGTTGGAGGTCAGACATTAAACGACCTTACAGAGAAAAAAAACACATGAATATCCCGTGTGCAAAAACACATGTGGTCACGTTTGATTGTGTGTCCATGTGTGAAAAATGTTCAAATCACATGAAATAGGTGGATTACATGTGTTAAACCAAGTGCTTTGCACATGGGAAACGTGATTCTGGAACAACTTCATGGTATAATTTGTGAATACCATGTAAATTCTAACAGGAAACCTATGGGATTACATATGAAACCTATGGGATTACATATGAAACCTATGGGAATACATGAAAAAATATAAATGCCCATGTTAAACCCATACAAATATGTGAAACCTATGTAAATGCCCATGTTAAACCTGAACACCCCACGTAAACCTACACAAAGTCAGAATCCAGTGATGAGTACAAGGCCACCTCTATTTTATGGGTTTAGTTCTTGTTCTTTGAGGGACCACAAGTTCTGTTCCCCCTCTATCTGACTTCCCAGCACCTGTAACTGAATGAACAGACCGCAGGCCACATCTAAAGCATGCTAGTATTTGCTTTTTCACTCCATGGAACTTACCAAATTTGTTTTAGAGTCTTCTGCCTCAGACAGATGTTATCGTAGATGCTGTAGATGATTCAGATTGGATTAAAACGAGGGAGATAAAAGAGAAAGAGGAAACCAGCTAGAGACTACAAGCAGCAGCAGCAGCAGCAGCAGCAGCAGCAGTGTAATGTCAGAGCTGGCTGTACACACATGCACGCACACACTATCATCTCTCACTTCTCACTTCCAGCGGGGGAGAGAGTGTGTCTTCTCTCTGCAGCAGGCTTCTCCTCCTCAACGCTTACTCTCTCCCTCTCTCTCTCTCTCTC
Organism: Diplodus puntazzo; assembly: GCA_963678695.2. NCBI lineage: Eukaryota > Metazoa > Chordata > Actinopteri > Spariformes > Sparidae > Diplodus > Diplodus puntazzo. Next base: position 14,719,462 of record OZ023165.1, on the reverse strand, counting down.
TCTCCCTCTCTTGCTTTGTTCATGCTGTGTTTGCCTGTGCTCTCTGTCTGAAGCAGCGCCACACTGGAGCACTAATGAGCAAGCTGAGAGCAACCCCAACGCAGATCTCCCATCAGCTGAGGAGCAGCAACAGCTCTGACGGCATATGAGGCGACGAGACGCGGGACTGATCTGCAGTCAGCGGGGAGACAGCCGTGAGAAGCAAATGACAGCCCTGGGAGAGGCGTAGGAGAGGTCGTGAGGTGCAAAATATAAGTGAGTCAGTGAGAGAGTGAGAGTGAGAGGATTGCTCCAGCGCTTCATCCGCCGACCCCTCTCCACACCTGGAGGCTGACCCTCTTTCTGAAGACGAAGGACCTTTCCCCTCCTGGAGGAGTTCAGCCATGGAGGAGACGCTCACCTGCAGCCGCAGCCCTTTCTCCCAGGTGTTTGGCCGTCAGGGTCAGCTCATGCAAGCCAGTGAGTGTTAACGCCTAAAGTATGCAATTGAAAATCTAAAAGTTCATATGCCTTGCTTGATCCTGATTAAGTTTAACTTGATTGCATGCAGTGCTCAATGGACGCACCCCACGGCTCTTTTGATTTTAATGCTCAAGATACAGACTCTTTTAAAATAGACTGTTCTTATTACGACACAGATTTAAATCTAGCAATTTTGGTATGCAAAATTAAGGCGTTGAGGGAGGCAACAGTTGAAGATGTGCGTCCCAGTTTTCCCCCAAAAATGGGTAGGCAACAACATTTATAAACATCATTTTCCTTTTAAAGAAAATTCTGCCGCAGTTAATCATTCAGTTATCTCAATATTTTAATCATGCAATCCTTTAATTTTTTTATAAGGACTATTATTATATTTTGTCTCTCATCTCTGTTGGGAAATCACTGCGATTTCACGCGTTTTCATGCAGCACTGGCTCGCTCGAGCGCTCAGGTTTTATGTGTTCGATATTGAATCATCTCTGTTGTAATGCGGCTCGACACAGCGACGTGTTAATGTTGATAGACTTTGATGCTCCTCTCACGCACACAAGGGAGATATCAGGTGTGAGTGTGCGTGGGATGTGTCCTGTGTGTGTGTGTGTGTGTGTGTGTGTGTGTGTACATGTGTGTGAGCAGAAGAGTGGAGCTCACCTTTCATGTATGAGTGAAAACCTTTGATCCCTGTTTGTCCGAACATGCCACAGGTCTAAAAAGGAAAAGAAAGATGATACATTTTCAATGGTTAAAATCTAGGAATTCAAGGGAAATGCAATACGTTCCTTCGTGAAGTCTATAATGCGTATTTTTTTTTTGTCTGACTGGTTGACAAAATAACAGAATGCCGCGTTAATTAGAAATGGTTTGTTCCTCAATTAACAAGTTAAACAAGTTCCTCTGCATTAACTGCTGCACCACTTAAATGATTTTTTGCAGATATCATCTTTGCAAATGCGTCTGAGTCTGCTGAGTGAATTAGCGATGGAAAATAGATGATGTTTGCTTATAATTATGCTTATGTACTTATTACATATCAATATTTGAAGGGTTTTCTCTGCAGTATGGGTGCCAGACACCCACAGCCCCATTCAGACTCTGCGTATGTGGGTGCGTATGTGAATTATTTGTATATGTGACTTGCATGAGCTTTTTCGGCCCTGTGGCTTTTTTTCTTTTTACAGGTTCAAACCTCACAGCACGACAAAATCCATCTCTGGTGTTCTGCAACAAGGTGTCATATAATTTCTAAAACAGGAGAAGGATCCCTTTGGCCATGGCTGATCTGATGTGAAGCAATGCGAGTTGTGATTTTTCACGGGTTTTGCTGCAGATTCGGATGATTGTATGTACGTGCTCGTGGCTGCAGGGCATCTTGATCCAGAAATAGTTTTTTTTTTTTCACCTCAGTTCAATTGCTATGCGAGTTGAGGTGTTCCTTGTCTGATTGAATTTTGTAATTCATCAATAAACAATGCTTTGTGTTTTTGGGGCTGGGTTTTGCAACAGGGAAGAAAACGTTGAAACTTTTCTGAATGGCCTCTTTCGTAAGCGACTCGCTCGTCTTGTAGGTTAATGGTTGCTGTGATAATCAGAGTGGCTCAGACTGGATAGGTGTCCTGATTTGAAGAGTCAGAATGATTACTCACTTCACATCCACGCAGGGTGGAGAAACGCAGCAGGCAGCGCTACACGGCAGAAAAATCAACAGAGAGGACGTGGCTGTCTAAATGTTTGGAGGCGCGTCGAGCTTTGTGCAATTAGTTCTTTGGACTTTCTGGAAATACACTCTCACTGAATATTGAGTCTTTTGTTGCGCATTTATTTTACATATGCCCAAGGGGTGTTTTTGTGTTCCTCCTCTGTTCGCTTCCCCCACATTCAAACCAAAACTCGAAGACAACTCAAAGTCAAACTGTGGAGCTCATTCACACCGACTCCCCCCTCTGATGCCTTTGACTTATCAGTCACAGAGTAGGTTAGAGCGCTGGGTGAATTAAACCTAAACGCCACTCTCTGCGGTTATGCAAAAGCGACATTATCATTGCATGTGTTGTGGTGAATTATAGTCGGTCTTGTGCTTCCCAAGTTATCTATGCTCTTTGAAGCTTCTGCTGCATGTCTATGATTTCGGATGTGTGGGAGACGGTAGGGAAGAAGAGAGGGAAGGAGGGGAGGGGAGGGGAGGGGAGGGGAGGGGAGGGGATCGGGGCAAAAGAAAAAAAAAGTGAGCAAGCTGCAAATTGTGTGAATAAGACATGGGTGTTTTTTTTTCTTCTATTTTTAGCAACAACCTTACATAGTGTTACACAGCTGCTGGAAGAATAATCCACAGTAGCGCTGGCTGGCAATATCTGAACAGTAATTATAGGGGGGATTTTTTGTTATCTTTGGCTGTCACCCATCATTGGATCAGAAGTCCCACAGCTATATGCAAAAGGCCTGCCTTGAATTGCAGAGAGAAAATCCATTACATGAGTGTTGCACATGCCCAAAGACTTGAATATTAACAACCTTCTGGTGGTGCCCCGGCAAGAGAAAAAAAAAAAAAAAAGAGAAAAAAAAAGTAAAACGCTTGACAGAATTTTTTTTTTCTTCTCCTCATGAATCACATTCACGTGGCAGTGCCAGGTGCACGATCCTGCTACAATTCTCTTACTCCCCGCTGGAGGTGTGATATGTTCTGTGTTCGGTGTTGTGATGTGTTGTCAAAACTCCCCGAGCAGCCGATGCTCCCGTTTGTGGAGGAGAGCGTAACAACTTAGTTCCCCCACTGCTGCGTAAGTATTCAGGGAAAAGTTTGTTTCCTACGTGTGTGACTTCTCAAAGTTATTCCCAGCAATCACTCATTCCCTGTAATTATGTCAACAGCTTCATTTTTAGCACCTGTAATGGAAATAAACGATCTTATTCCTCTTGAGGATCGAAGGCAATTCATAATGTAGCAATGTCTGTTTGGAGCATACCCGTAGGCTGTTGATGGGATTGTGGATTAATAATATCACATCAGCAGGACCTGAGATTTCTGGCTGTTACTCAACGTGAACAAAAGCTTTCTGTTTTCTCATGTAGGCTTTTGTCTCTCGGCCCAAATTCCAGATATAAAGCCGCTGTCGGTCTGAAAGCAAAAATCAGCGTGTAAAATGATTAATGTCCAGCATTCATTTTGTCTCTCTTTCCTTTTCTCTGCCGTGCTTTTCTCTATGTGGTGACAAGGATACATATGGCACCATGTTTGCACCATAATGTGTTAAAGATACACAAGACAAGTCATCCAATTCATCTAATCTCAAGTAAGGAACGAAGAATCTGACAAGTTAGATTCAAAGTATAGCCTTCTTCTAGATGCACATGCTCTCCTCTTCTCAGGCAGGAGGCAGGTAAAACGACACGAGGAGAGATGAGTGGAGGCAGTAGGCGAAATGAGATGTCCGCTCTTCGGAGCATCATTTCAAAGCGACGCCGGTTGAATATGACGGCGTAGCACAGCTGCATCGTCTGTCCAGTGTTCTCTCACAGCATAATGCTGTATCTTATGATCTCTGTCAGACGAGCAGAACAGTGTTCATGACAACTTAGACATTCACTCATAAATTTTCTTTCAGTTCAATTCACAGTGTAGAGATAAATAATATCAGATGAAATGTCAGTGAGGCGTGTGGATGAAACAGTGCCTCACATGGAATTACGGAGGGCGGAAAGTTTTTAATTGGGAGATTTTATCATCGTAAATAACTCATACAACTTTTTGACACACAGGAGCGGTTACAGAGCCCTGCTCCCACGTTGGCTTGTGTATCCCAGCTGTGTCTCGTGATTCTTATAATGAGGGTGGCTGTGGCTCAGGAGGCAGAGCGGTTGTGAACCATTTGTAGGGTTGGTGGTTCGATCCTTGGCCCCTGCAGTCTTGAAGTGTCCTTGTCCTTGTCCTTGGACAAGATACTGAGACCCAAATGGCTTCCATTGAGTGTGTATAAATGGTTATTGGCCTTGTAGAGCAGCTGATGCCTTGCATGGTAGTCCTGGGCACCAATGTATGAATGTATGTCAATCAGTGAACGCTAAGTTGTGTTAAAAAGCACTTAGAGCTGTCGGCAAGAGTAGAGAAGTACAGTCCATTCACTATTTAATGGGCGCTGAATCATTGTTTTGCAAAAAGGATTTGACTGTGCTCATGACTGAGCGTCCTCTCTCCTCTCCTTCGAGATGCATTTCATGGCGTGCTGAGAAGGATTTCGGGGTCACAGGTGGGAGGACAGCAGAGAGAAGAGCCCCCGAGAAGAGCCCTACGTAATCTGTAATCTGTAATCTGTAATCTGTTTAACATTACATTTTTACTCACGTCATAATGAGTCATGTTTGCTGAGTGCCTTCCTCACTCTCTATCTCCTGAAAATTGTAGCAACAAGCAACCACGTGAAATGCTCTGCATCCTGAACGAAATCACAGATTTCTCTTAACATTGTTGTCTAGTTGTTCTCTAGACATTTTAATGAAGAAATGCTCGTATTACATCTTTTACAATATTATTATTTTCATTTTAAGGATCTGATGTCCCTGAAATTGTGATAATATTATTGCTACTGTTGGTTACTTTAAAAATTGCAGTGTTTCCAGTAAAATTGCAACAAGATAATTACTTTTAGAGACGCTCAAGGTGAATGTACAGTATATATTTTCAGTTTAGTTGGAGACTGTTTCCTTTCGTAGCTATCACTTTACCCTTGAATATCCCCTTAGTGCCTCAATAAACCGCTGGTAAATCCCTGCTCAGGAGAGGCGAACGTGATTTGAAGTTTTAATACGTGACCACTGCAGGTGTAGAACATATTTTGGTCTTCTTTGAAGTGATTAATTCCTACCCTTCTTCCACTTGTGTTATGGCTCCAGCAAACTCGCAGATTGCTCACACTTCCTTACCCAGTGGGCTTTCCTGCAGTAAGAGATTAGCTTCATGCTCCTGGTGTTGCTAATCATGTAGAAGGAGTCACGTTGCAAGAGGTTTGCCGGTACAGTCAGTGTGTGCACTCAGCAAGGTAACACTTTTTTTTTTTGTGAGTGAGTCATGGATTTGTGCTGTTTTACAGATTCTTATTTATGTATTTTTGATTCATTTTGTTTAGTATTTAGAGGAGCTGGTGAAATGAAACACAGCGCCAACTGTGACTCCACGGGATCTGTGTGCTGTAACAATCGCTCGCGCTCCATCTGCTGCCATTATGATGTGCATTTTGATAAATTCATGTAGCTAAACTGAGGAATTGAAGCCACAGGAGCTACACTGGCACTCAACCAGATTTTAAATGATCTCACAGAGCCTCAGGTAGAGAGGGTGAAATGTTTCATCACACTGGAAACTAATTATTATTAAAACAAATATTGTTGATGAAGGTTCTGAGTCATCCAGGCAATTGGATAACTAGTTTCAGTTTCTTGAATACAAATATTAAGATCTTCATTGACATTTAATCTATCTGAAAACTGTTTTAACATCATACCGCACAGTTAACTCTCATTATTATTGTGACTGTGATGTAGTTTCATTCGGTATTTGTCACCTCAGTGGATCTCTGCTCAGGAAAAGTCTTAATAAACAGTGCATTTATCAACCTGAACATCAGTCAGTAACAACAAACAACAAAAAAACACAGGTCTGTCTCCCAGATAAAGAAAGAGATTATGGTTACATAACATGCCCTGACGTACTTTATGTCTAGACCTGTTATTGACAAGTCAGTCACAGATGAATGCTGGTCATCCGTCTGCACCAGTGGCTGTACTCTTGCTCACATGAGTTTGGAACCATGGCATCGCCTTGTGCAAAGCTGAAACCCCAGCAGGGCATCAGGATCACATGTATAAATATAGACTGTGTTCACCCAGCCGCCGATGCAGAAGGCCTTATGTATGATGATGAGTGCTTGAAACGAAGCTCCTCAAATATTTCCTCCGTTGCAGCAAAAAAACTTTGTGTCAAGTTGTTCTGGGAATTTTTTTTTTTTTTTTTTTAAAGCAGAAGTTTATTATTCAAAACTCACAGAGGAAAAAACTGCTGTCAAGGCAGTCAGTTGAGTTTAAGCGGCGGACCATGGGACACTTGGCACACTCTGAAAAATTTACAATGCCAACCCTCTCCTGCCCATTTCTGTGCTTAGAATTGGTCATCTCCAACTTCCATTAACCTTCAGATGAATGAGTACGCTGCCAGAGCAGCCCTGATTGAAAGCAGAGTTTGGGTCAGCAGGCCCTCTCTCTGCATATCCTCCATCTCATTCTACTTGTTCTCTCCTCCATCCTCCACCGAACCACCTTTTGAAATACAAGCGTTGTGTGTTAGCACATCCTGTCGTACGTAGGGGTCATTTTGAATACAGGTTTTGTGCGCTTAAAATTATTGTGCCATTTTTGTTTTGCGCCACTCTCCTCAGGAACATTCACAAGAGATGCAGGTTTAAGAAAAAAACCCTTCAGCCTGCAGAACTGATCTACAATGCAATGGAAGCCATAAAAAGATATCATGTTTGATACTGTTAAGATAAGGTGCGGGAGAGAGAGAGAGAGTGGAGATTCTGCACTATAATGAAAGGCTATCATACCTCCAAGGACATTAGATTGTATCTGTGCTTCAGAGCTCCACAAACACGTCCAATTTAATGCAAAAATGTTGCTGTCTCTGCTTGCTGCTCAACTCAGTACCATCAACTTTGATGTGTGTATACATTATTTAACAGCAGATCAATAAGCATGAATTCACCACATTTCCTTCGTATGAGACTGTTTGAATTGAGGTGGTTCCAGCTCTGGATGAATATTTGTTTTACAGGAACATTTTGCCATCATTATTGCTTATTTTTAATATAATATATTTTTCACAAATAGGCCTATATCAAAAGAAGGTCTTTTTTACAGTCGGATTAAAGCTTGCTTCACTGCTTCAATTATTCACAATCACTTGTGCTGTCAGTTATGTTAATCTCCATCTGTGCCAACAAGATAAAGGGGTGCCACAATGTATTTAGTACCTTTGTGTCAGTATTGCACGAACCATTTTCTAAACAACTGAAAATGGCAACTTTTTGTGTCATAAGAACTTCTTGCTATTGACAAAAATTAAATTGGTAGAAAACAAAAAGTGTTGTGTATGGTTTTTTTTTGTTCCTGTTATTCAGAGAAACGGCTTACTTAATAGCAAAATGAAAAAAGACCTCACTCTGAACTTACTATCTTCGGCCAAAGAAATAGTCCCAAGATTATTTTTTTTAATCAGTTAACCAGAATAACATGGCTATTGTCATAACCCTAGGTAAACAACCAACCAACCAACCAAACAAACAAACAAAAACAACCCTGCACTATTTATGTCTTTCAACTATTTTCTGTTGTGTTTTGCTTGAGCCAAAATCTTTTAATCATCCTGCTGTTACACCCACCGACACACGGTGGCACTGTTGAAACCAGGATTAATGAGCCAACAGTGCGGCCAATACCCTGCGTTTTTCAGTCAGCGTGCTAACTAAACTATACTAAAGTTTAAGGTGTATTTAGCTTCATAATCGACACATTAATTAAACTGGAATGATAACAGGGGAGACCAGGCCAGAGAAAATGCTAGCTAACGTTAGCCCTCCTAGCATTAGCTCATGAACAAGCAGTTAAGTTAGTGAACGGCCATTTTCGAAGTTTTGCTGATTGGAATGAGAACAAAAAATGATTTTTGGGGGGGGGGGGTCAAAACATATCTGCTCTAGTGTTTGCTGAATGAAACCAAAGAACACCTGATTTAAGGTAAGACAGCTCGCTTTTTCACCAGTGCTAACTATCGTTTTTGGTTTAATTATTAAACAGTGCGACAGTTTGTGGAGCTGACTGACCAACTTTCTGCTAATTGCTAAGTGAATGAGTGCCAGTTAGCCTTAAGTTACTGTGTCCCAACAGAGCTGGCTACTGAAACATTTTGATAGAGAATACAACATTTTGTTGAGATTTATCATCAGTAGATTTGTGGTGAGTGATTCACAGGTGTGCGCAGAGCCTTTGCTGTGCCTCTGGAGCTGATTTCCTTTTACTGGTGAAATCCTGTATTGATGCATAAGTTACAGGTACTTTCGACTGGAGCTTTGCTTTTATATCGCTGTGATGTGTTTCTGCACAAGACATCAAATATTCATGTTTTGGATCTCTACTGTCAGTCCTCAAGTGTTCTTAGTGTCCTAGTCCAGAGATGGACACTGCAGAGGAAGAGTGACAGTAGAGATGCTGGAGTTTGTGCGTCGCCCCTGCATGTGTAACGTTACATGTTCCTTATTGATGATGGATGGGTGTGAAAGCAGACTCTTCACTCTTCAGTATAAATTGCTGGAAAAATTAACCATATCCACAATCGCAAGAAAGTCAAATGTGTAACGAAGCCCTAAAATGAAGTGCTGCAGCGATGTACCAGAAGTACAGGTTTTGTTCTCCAGATGTAAGAAAAACACGTTTGTTTGGTCCAGACCCCAACAAATATTGCATTGCATCGCCATGATTATAATGTTTTTTTAAGTGAACATGGAAATTGTGATGCAAAAATGATCATTACTAAGTGTGAATCACATCACAATATCTGTCAAAAAATAATCACATTTGATTTTTTTTTTTTTTTACCATACCGTGCAACCCTATTGCCAGGGTAGACTGTGGGTGTTCAAGGTGAGCAGCCACTCCTACTTCATTTTATTGTGCTACTTTTGAAGTACCTTAGAGATTAAACAGGCCTGTAACTTGTGCAGAAATAAATTAGAATATTAATTGATATCATCCTGAACCCAGAGGGCTACTTGACTGATATCAAACACACTGGTATCTTTTAGAAGGAGCTGTGTGTTCTCTGAAAGATTACAAATGACTTTATCCTTTTAATAAATGTGATTTGAGCGGTGATTGTGAGGGAATCCTCCTTTCGTCTAGTTTTTCAGGATTGAAAATCTCTGCACTGGAGGAAAAACGCGATTTTCTGCATTGCTCATGGTTACTCGGGCCTTATAGCTGCAGCACACCCTAGTCACATTTGGCTGCTGTTAGAAGTGGAACTCACATTGCTTTATTAGTTATAACTTAACTTCACAGGTGCTGGCAGCAGAATCCAACGCAAACCGTCTACACTCAAGCTCACTGCAGTGTAGTGACTCGATTTCAGTTGGCACAAGTGTCCAGCTGGTGTACTGTACAAGCTACCAGCGGGCTCTCAGTGGTTCTGTGATTATCATATCAGCCAGCAGTGATGCACAGCAGCAACACAGGCTGGCTACAAGCTGGCAGGGCTGGATGTTAGCCAACAGCAAGGCAGTGGCAGCCTCAGCCATGGACTGTGAACCATGAAACATAGCTGGGAAGACTGTTCTACTTTTTTCTCCCCCACAGACAACATGACCTGTACCTTAATTTCTGCTTTTATGTATCATTTAAGTGTTTCAACTGACAGCAGGAAAAGCACAGGTGTAACTTATAACACGGATCCTGTCATGACCTTACAAAATGTCCGCCCCTTGAAAGGATTTCTCGTGTAATTGCACAGACACCTGTTCACTCAGTTCGCCCTCCCTTCGTGGCCGATGTACTCCAATTAAGGAAACAAAAATGAAATTTGCGCTCTGTGGTTGTTACACATTGGACAGGCAGGAACAAGTTTTTTTTCCAGCATGTAGAGCTCAGGGGAGTGTTACGTCAGATTTGCCCATCCCGCTTACAATAGAATTATGGGATTCAGATTAAAACTTGAAGTGTCGGTTTAACTCTATTTGAGGGATCGTGGGGAGTCATGCCGCATTTTAGGACAAACAATTTCTCTTCTGGCTCATCTGCGAGGCAACTGTAATCCTCAGTAATCACTGGAAGTTGATTATGTTTGCATTTGTGATTGTTTCACAGTGTGTTTTGTATTCTTTGGCGTTTATATGACACGTGTTTCGTCTCTTATCCTGTGTTTTTTTTTTTTTTCTTCCGTTGGCTGCATTTATCTGCAGCGGCAGGTGGATGATGCGTCAGCAGCGGTGCGTGATTTTTCTGCCAATCACCTCAATCCTAGTCTCTAATCCTTCACTTTCCGGCTTCTAAATCCTCACTTCAGGCGTCTGTGCTCTCCCATCTAGACAATCCATCTCCGCCAAGCTTTCCTCTGTGAGACGAGAGATCATTGATGAGTGATAAAAGCTTAGACTTTAATCCCAAACACATACAGGATTATAGGACAAGTGTTGCACTTTTGAAGTAAGGCAATAGTGCCTGCTGTGACTTTGAGAAGAGTTGGAATGATTGCCAGGAAAATATCGAACCACACTAAATAATTGTCATACGAATAACCACTAACAAAGCCGCCTATTGATGATTTTGATCTGTGAAATATATGAGTTCAGGTCACAAAAAATGATTCTAGGAGGTTTCTAAAAGCTAACTGGTTTCCAGAACAAGGTGTTTTGAACCTGTAATACAGTGTTCTGTTTGTCTTGGTTTACAAAATTAGACATCTTCGCAAGAAATCACCCTGAGAGACAATATTAGCTGTCCAACCCAACCTTTTATGGTACCAACACTGAAAACAAAGGCAGGACTTAAATCACAAATTGAATTGCCTCCACTCAAACATGATGTTATTTAATTAACTGCAATGGATAAAGAACCCTCAGCTTACATCAGCGCGTTGGGAAATGAGTGATGAAACTCTCACGAGGACCAGAGGCTGAAGTAATTTAGCCTCCACTGCTTTCAATAAGCTACAATATTTTTGTAGCGCAGAGCATTTTCATCCTCAGTGTTAACATAGAGTTCCTGAGAAACTCCTTACATTTAGTTTAGATTATAATAACAGGGAAGATGAAAGCATCTTTAAGTTCATACTAGGAATAACGTTAAACACAGCAATATTGTAGAGCAGCAGGATTCTTGAGAATGATACACATAAGACATTGCAGCACTCACTTTTCCATCTTAGCCGAGAACGTAGAAATGTCTGTCTGAGTTATACATGAGTCATCCTCAGAGCCCCAACCGACCGAAGCTTTGTTTATTTGCTGTTGATTGCTACCGAAGCTCCGGAGCTCAAAATATGGTTATTCAGGACAGCCCTAGTTTCTTTACAGCTGAATATCGTTGGGTTGTGGGCAAAACAAAACAATCAGAGATCATCAAGGGCTTCAGGAAACAATTATCAACATTTTCGCCATTTTCTGATACTTGATGATGATACTTAATGATAAGCATTAGTTGTGGCTGTATGTCAGCACCAACCTACCAAACATAAGAGAAGAAACCCCCTGATTGCTTTTGTCGCATTTAGGAAATCAGTAAAAAGTAACCATATTGCCTAACTCAGTTTACAAAGAGGCTGATGAAAGAATGATATACACGCACATAGATAAGTTCTTATTTTTTCGGATGTCTGTCTCAGCGATTCATGAGATTAATGGATGGAGAAATTATGTTCTCATTAAATGTTAAACATTAATTAAGTCCTGAATACCTAATGAATAGTTTTTATCAGTTGCAGGTTATCAGGCAAAGACATGATAAAAATGATTTACTGTATCATCTATCTAACCAAGGTTAGAGGAGTATGTTTCATTCTCTGGATCTGTAGAGAGCTTTAAAGTCTCACCTTCCCGTGTAATTATCAGAGGCCCCACTGCCTAAGGGAGTAATCTCACTCTGGCTGAGGTGTTAGGATGGAAGAGCACAGCGGGCTGGAAAACCACGCAGAAATGTTGGACTGAGCTGACCTCAAAAATCAGTCACATCTTTACAGCTAAGTAGTCACTGTTGAATCAAGTGGGAGTGACAACGTTCAAAAGAAATCAAACCAAACACATTGTGAGTAGGGGTGTGACGGTTCACCAAACCCAAGATTCGGTTTGAACTTTGGTTTTTGACTCACAGTTCGGTTCAAACCTCGGTTTTTAAAAACATGCTGAAAAACCTTTTGGAAAACTTCCAGAAGAAATGTCTGGATTTTATTAAAGGATTGTTGCATTGCAATATCAAGAACATGAGCATACTTAAGTTATATTAACTTAACCAAGTATAACACTTCTCTTTAGACCAGTCCACAATAAAAGAATAAATAAAAAAAAACCACTTCTATTAATCTCTTAACTATCCAGGAATACAATAAACAAACATTTGTCTAAGGAAATAAAACAAAAATGAAAAACCTCCAGTCTCGTTTATCCCGCAGCACTGCTGCATTAGTCGTGCTGCAATGAAAAAATGAGACCACTTTTCTCACCCTTCCTAAAACCCGTGACACCTGGTTTATGCCCATGCCCTTCAGAGATGCCAGGTAAACTGTGTGCCCGAAACACCGGATGCTTGGAGAAAATCCACATGCTTCAACGGCATTAACGATATTTTTGGCGTTGTCTGTTGTCACGGGAATGGTGACGTTTGGTCTGTCAATCTTCCGCTCTGATACAGCTGCCTGAAGTATTTCCGACAGATAGTCACTTGTGTGACTTTCATACACAGCGCGTGCCTGAAGAACGGGATTCTTAATGACCCAGTTGTCGGTGATGTAGTGTATTGTGTTGTAGCTCTCCGTTGCGCAAGATGTCCAACCATCAGTAGTTAATGCAATGAATTTTGCGCTGCTTAAGTCCTCTCGCAGCCTTCATGTCCTCATAAAGTTTTGGCAACACTTTTTGGCTGAAACGCGGTCGACTTGGTACGTCATATCGATGTTCCAGGACACTTGGCAAATGTTTGAATCCGCTGTTCTCAACAGCTGAAAAGGGGTGCATATCCAATGCCATGAAAACCCCTATAGCACTTGTAATTGCTTTTGCTCGCTCTGAGTTCTGAGGAAGCTTCATTTTAAAGGCCTCGTGATTGCTGTGTAAAATTATTAAAATTAATTATTTTAACATTAGATATTGTGATGAATTTAAAATGAACTTAAAGGAATAGTTCAACTTATGGGATATACGCTTTATTTCTCTCATGCTAACTTAGCAAAGCATCGAGACTGGAAACATGGGGAAACAGCTGGCCTAAACAGCAAATAACATTGTTGAGTAATCAGTTAATCAGTTAATTGTTGCAACTCGAAAGTAGCCAAAGAGATGTTTGAGTTAAGTTAGAAACAATGTCATCATTACATAATTTGTCCACTAGAGAGTACTGACAATTTCATATTTCAGCAGTTAATTGAGTGAACACTCAATACACACCTTTATTGAAATATTCCCCATACCTATATTACATTTTCAAGAAAATGTTATGTGTTTATATATAATTTTAAATGATGGATACAATTTAACTCTATATATAATTAAAATCTGCATTACTGACAAATGCACCTTCACTTCTTTGTCATTGGGATCAGGGTAGAAATTACAGACTGATATCTGTAAAAACTAAGAACCGGCCTTTATAACCAGCCCTATAATGTTGAAAAATGCTTTACTGGTCATTACAAGATGACACTCTTTCTTCCTGATCATGTCATTGTAGGTAACCATGCAGGAAACAGCAACATGACAGACCAATTTAATGAGCATTTGCTTTGTTGTCCGTGCACTGAAACCATGTAAATCTCATTTAATTAGACACAGGTCTACAGAAGCCGCTTCATTAAATGAAAGTTCCCTGATCAAACTTAAGTTAAACACTAGAGCCTGACAGAGGACTGTCATTATACACGTAATCCCTCTTGTTTATGTTTTGGCAGCAGTTTCCAGCCCCCACAGCCAAATCAGCAGGGATGACAGTGAAAGGAAATGGTCTTGTCAAGTGTGATTCATGCTCCCCCCCCTCTTTTCTCTCCTGGTGCCAGTAGACAGGCTTCTCAAGTGTAGTTTTAGGAGCTGCGGTACAGCAGATATGTCTACTCACATTACAGGCGGACATGTTTCCTATTTACAGCCTCATTTTCACTGACCAACATCTTGGCCACCAAACTTCCATAAATATTGAAAGCAGTCAGGGTTGTGTGAGGTTTGGGAGTAGGTTTTATCTAAAAACATCAAACCAATTAGGCCAGTTTCTCTCATCAGACTTAAATTTCCCTTCATTTGTCGTAATGTTTTCGCTAATGTTTTCAGCATTAGCCATTAACTGGTCTTCTGTGAGTTCAGAGAAAGTGCATAATCCTGTTAGAAAGCATTTGAAATCATTTCAGAGAGGTGGCTTTTTTTGTGCCGCATTCAGAAATGCTGCCCCCTGGATGTTCGTGGAGTGCTTGAGAGTTCAACTTTGAACTTCAGTAGGAGGCGTTTACCCTGGGATCCACATTTTAATCATAATTGTCAAGGCAGATTCAATAAACAAATGAGAAATCTGTTTTTACAACAAACACAGGCAGAGATTTATCAGCCTCAAGACACTTGGCCTAGATCCAAACTTTGACAGTATTTACAAAGGAAGTTCTTATAGTTTATAGTTGCGCTGCGACAGCACGCTGTCAGACCACCCAGCATCTATGAAAAGACTCAACATAGTGCTCTCGAAGCATGAAAGCCAGGTTTTTTTGAGTTGACATAACAGTTTAATCTCATCTTGACTTTGGCAGTGGGATCTTTGTATGGAATCCTTCCTGTTTGTGCAGAGGTTTGTGTTGGCGGTGACCGACCAGAGCTTACAACGCATTAGACATGATGCTTTTCCTTTTAACTGGAGAGCCCTGAGTCTGTTTGGGCTGACACTATTTATGAGGCTACATTAGGAGAAGATGAAGTTAATGCATAAACAACATTAGTTCAATAACGTTGCAGCAGCTGTCCCTTTGTGCCCAGATATCAGATACTGTGTTTTTGTTATTTCTGCCTCTCACGCTGAAACTCAAGTACAAGCTCACGCTAGTCTGGAACCCATTCAACAATTGAGGATGTTGTTCCCAGTGCAGCGGGGCGGGAAAAAAAAACAAAAAAACATGAGAATGAGGGCAGAGAGAAGAAGAAAGCTTCAATCATGTAAAGCTCAGCAGAAACAGAAGGGAAAAAATTCGAGGGGGATGCATTCTCTGCTGGAGGGAGAAATAGAGAGATATGGTGAGCCAGCGCTGGATTCTTCTGTCATGGGAAAACACACACACACACACACACACACACACACACACACACACACACACACACACACACACACACACACACACACACACACACACACACACACACACACACAAACACACACCTACATAAACACATACACAAACCATTTTAAGTGCACAGCTCACCACCTCCAGGAAACCACATCTCATTTCTGCTTCTCTCCCTTTATTCCGCCCATTACAGCGGTAACAGATACGATTAGTGGAGTTTAATGAGCTCTGCAGAGATGAGAGTTCTGCTGGCTGCTCTCTGCTTCACAGCCACAGAACCCCCGGGGTTCGGCTCCTCTGAGCGAGTGATGTGTGTTCCTGCGCCATCTCTGTCTCTTTATCGTCAGCATGTAGATTTTTGGCAGGTGGGGAGTCCGGTGGCATTATGTGCATTTTTATTCAGTTCAATTCTCTTCACTGCTGTGTTTTTATGTGTGCATGGAAGAATACATACAAAACAAGGGCTGCAAACAAAGATTATTATATCAGCTTCAGCATTTAACCCAATAAATTACAAAAGATTGAGAAAAATGCACATCACAATTTTCCAGAGCCAAGGTGATGACTTCAGATTCAGATGCATGTTTGGCAAAAAACAAAAGGTAATCAATTTACAGTGATGCAAAACAGAGAAAAGCAGCAAATGCTTACACTTGCGGAACTGGAACCAGGAAATATGTTGTATTTTGCTCATCATTTGTCTACCATCAAAGTTGATAATGATAGACTAACTGACCAAGAGGTTTGATTTCAGCACTAATTCAGAGTGTAAGCATGTGTGTCCTGAGTTCTGGATAAGGAAAACATGCTCAAAAATCCATTATTTGTGATTGTTTTTTTTTGTTGCCAAAATCGGCTCTTCTTTTCCATTCAGTTTGATTCACATACCACTTTTGAGGACAGCAGCTTGTGCTCATGCATATTGTATGCCGATGCGTATTGTGCCTAGTTTTCAGTGAAGGTGGTTCCTTTTGATGTCCCGCCTTCATTTCTCCACCAGCCCCCACGTTGTAAACCCACAGAGTACTTCTGAAAACATCGTCTGAACACACATCAGGTGTTGAGCACTAATAATATCGCTTACTCTAGATCACTAAAGATATAATATACTGGAAATATCCCTGTAAAAACAACAAAGACTCCCTTGTGAGGATTAAGTGTGCATGACAATGTCAAAGTCCTGTCAGGTCAAATATTTTCACACTAACAGGCTTAGACTCAAAATTAATTTAAAGATTGTTTCGCTCCTTTCTTATCTTTTCTGACGTGAAGCCAGAGGAATGTTTCTCACCCCAGTAATTTGATTGATTTCCATTCATTTCACAGTGTAATTAAATGAAATGGGAGTGCTGTAAACAACATTAGACTGTTGTTGTTCGCAGGCATTTAAATCAGTAAAAGGACAAAACTGTGGTGTTACATTGTTACCAGTAGGGGGCAGTGTTGTATCGTGCTACTACCAGCATTTATTGTGTGGAAATGCTTTTGGATGCTGCAGTCCCTCGATTAAAATCCATGCCATAACATCTCTGATCTTTATAGACGTATTAGATCAGACCATGAACGAAGCCTCTGATTTCAAAACACCTCATCTCGGCCTAGTTTTAACCCATTCCATTTGATTCCTTTTGTAGTAGGTAATTCCTATCCTAATTTCATGTCATGGTCTGAGTTGCAGCTCACCTTGTGCATAAAAAGCCTTGTCTCTGTATTTGTCCTGTTAGATTTGTTTTTATGTGTTGGAATCAGTATAACCTCTACATACTGTATATTGCTTCTGCCTGCCTAAAATAACTCTGTTATTATGATGTTAATGAAGCCATTTATGGTCTTACGTATACATCAACTGATTAGTTTTATCTTTACAGCTCTTATAGCCCATCTGGTCCATTTGCCAGATGTTTAAGAAGTGCATCATTTTAAACTGGGCTTAATTGTGCACACTAAACCACATGCCAGGCTCCCAGTTAAGCACCAAAGGAATTATTTTCACCAGTATGAACACAAAAAGGACTATTTCCTGGCCTGAGCCGTCTCCCATCATGTGCCTGTTGGATACTTTGATGCAAACCCGTCTGGAAAATGTTATTTTAGAAAAAGCAGTTGGACAAATCATTTATTATTCAGCTTATTTTAACATGTGTCTATGGCAGCAAAAAACAAATTAAGTTCTATTCTTACTGAAACGTTGTAAAAGACTCAAACTAATGGACCCACATCTGATAAATAAAGGCTAGGTGGTTTTTTTCTTCACACTGTTTATCCGTGTGTGAAATTGTTGCCCACTCTGATTGATGAGTGCAGAGGGAATTAAATTTAATTAATGTATACTGCCTTTCTTCAGAGGAATGTCTCAAAGGATTTTACAGAAATGGAGAAACAGCCTGCTTAGAATTAATAAACAATCACAGGACACAAGAAGCTATACATTATTATACCTCAATAACATCTTGGATATAATAATTGGGCCTGGGTATTGTGTGAAGATTTCAATAATTGTTCACACTGTGGTTTTCATGATACCAGCCATAATATAATGCTAGTAAAAAGCAAACCTCGATAGCTGTTTCAGTACCACAGCAAAAAAAGAAATTGCAATCTCAGGCACACAAAATAGGATGATTTTGTTTTTATAAACAACCTGTGCTGGGACAGAAAAAGCCAACAAAACACACACCAGCACATTTATAATAATTGTATTATCTGTGCAACCGAGGGTTTAAAATGTCATGTTAGATCTGGTTTTTGTTTATTTCAATAAGTTGGGTATTGTTGCATGCAGATGTTGTATAGTTTCAAAACTTGGTATCAAAATAAGTAAAAAGTATCAATTCCTCTGAATTAAGTAGTTCATACAAAAGCAGAGTTTCAGTACCAATACCAAAACAATACTTCTACCAATGCATTATACATCCCAAAATAATAAACACGACTTTCGACCACCATGGGGTACAATGTGTCATCTCCCAAAAAGTGTTTTAGATAAAGAACACAATTAACAATTCAAAGTTATAGCTAGAGCTGCACACTACAATATGTCACATGCTGTGTCCACATTATGTGCAGGGTTAAGTAAAGTTTTTCAATACCTGACACCGATATGAAGAACTTGGGTGAGCCTGACCTCATACCGATCATTGCAAAGCGGCAAATGTAAGTCTGCCATCAGAAACCGCAGAAATGGATTTTGTTATGTCACTTCTCCATGTTTCTCAACATTTCTTCAAGATTTCACGTGTACTGCGAACAATTCCCATGAAATAAGCCCCTTTTATCTCGGCTTCAGCCTGAATACCACACCTTATCCTATAAGGTTTGCGGCATACATATTTTCAAACGTATTTCATCTGCAGTGATCTTATATTCCCTGGCACCCAGAGCTCTCCCTCCTGAGCAGATAAAGGCCTGATGGGGTGCCGCTGCGGCCTCGCCTCCTCATTTGTTGTGCTGTTCCTGCTCTATATAGGAGGACATGTAAGGCACTTTGAGATTTGCTTATGCTGACAAGATACAGACAGAAAAGAGGAGAAAGTAGGCTGAAAAAGTGCGAGGGCTGAGCTGGAATGACAATTTTACGTCCTTTGCATTCATTGTAACCTAACTAGTTCAGTTTTACCTTTCGCGTCCCTTTCCACCTCCATACCTTTGCCTTGCTTTCATCAGCTTTCAAATTTGCTGAGGGCAAGCCGCAGGTGAAATCTATTTTGGTTTGCAGATGAAGACGCAGAATGACAATCCCTGTAGTTATGTGTATTTTGCATTGTAATCCTTGACAGCTGTGTCACAGCATTACCCTGTCTGTCATGGTGATAGATGAGGTTACTTTGGTAACACAGAAAATGTGATAGACAGTAACTCGCTTAACGTTGTAACTGTTTTATGTGGCCAATATCACTTAAAGCTGTTAAACTATAATGTTTATTGTTGTTGGCCCTGACAAGCATCACTTTCCCTTGTTATTAATCAATAATATGATCTGTAATGTGATGAAATACATAATCAATTATTGTAGCCATTTGGTCTATTGTTGATCAGCGTTAAAGTTGAGAGACAAGTGTTTGTGTTTGATTTTTGTGTATGATTACTGTCCTGAACTGATTTTTGTTGATACACATTGAGGAGAGTCCGTTTAAAGAAAGACTTATTGATTGTGATGATATGTGCTTCATTTAACTGGTTAATAGTTTGTCTGTGAAATGACGCGCTATGCTTCCAAACCATTTGGTTGTACCTTGTTGCTTCAGAGGCTTAATGATCGCAGTACTGGCGACTACACAGTCGATAATGTGATGCTGAATATACACTGTAAAGGTTACTCTGTGTGATAGACCCATTGTACTGCAGCCACTATCTGTATTGATTTCAGTGCATGGTGTAGCTTTCATGATCAATGGCTATGAATTGAAATTTTATCAGAAATATTTACACTACAGTGGCAATTTGTCTAATATGTTGGCTGTCGTCATCATTCATATGAAACGAAGTCTTTTGATTCCACATGCATTAAAAGAATAGATTAATTCTAATAAGGTAACAATTTCTGTACCTGTAAAATTAGCCATCATTTCTACCTCCAGTAAGATACTAATGTACATTACTGACACTGTTACTCTAACACTAAATTATATAACAATTTTGTAATTATTTAGGTTGTAGTTTGGTGTTCAACTGGACTAAATTATATAGGGCTGCAACCAACAAATATTATCTTTATTGATTAATCTGCTGATTATTTTCGAGATTGTTCCATTTATTGTTTGCCTCATTCAACTTGTCAGAAAACAGTTTGTCAAGTGTCCATCAGATTTTCCCAAAGCTCAAGATGATGACCTCAAATTGCTTGTTTCAACACCAAAGTGAACGGGAAGTGAAATTTTTAGCACTTTTACTTATTGACTCAAACGATTGATCAGTTATCAAATTACTTGCTAATTAATTTTTCCTCAGTCGTCTAATAGATTAATAGACTAATCAGTTAAGCTCCAATTGAGATATTTCTAATGTTTTTCCCACTACATTTTCAAACCGGGGGGAAATGTTTAATGTAGTTCAGTTTGTTCACCTCAGGCACCAACACTCCTGTGCTTAATCTTGCAACAGTGTTACAATATTTTCATTGTAAAGTTTGAATTTTTGACTGAGCCGTTAGATAGGATTGCATCAGACTTCACAGGTGTATCTAATAAAGTAGCAACTGAGTGTGTATTTTGACATGCAAGCCTAAAAAGAACACATATCATCCAACATGTTGATGTTTTTGTCCCACATAACACAACCAGAGGCAAATCTGATATTGCTCTTCTGCATTCTTTGTGTTTGGCTTCAAATAATTTCCCTCCACTTACTTGCAAAACCTTTTTAGTGCTTTTGCTTTCAGGATATGAGCAGAAAAATGATCAATATTACCCAGATATTGAGTCGCAAGTGGATGCACATTCACCACCTGGCCAGCAGAGGGCACTAAGAGGAAGCAGCAGAAATCACATCTGCAAAAGCTCATTTGAAGGAGAGAAGAGGCGCTATACATAATTGCTAATGTACATCTGTGTGGTTTCCTCTTAAGTCAAAATATGCTGAAATTAGCAGGAGCAGATGATTTGTCCTTTTGCCTTTGATGAAATTGCCTTTAAATCAAATCTTAATTGAAAAATGTGCAGCCACAGACTCTTGCTCGCTCACTCACCAGCTTACTGCAGTCCATCATCTTTTGTGTCAAGGCAGCGTTTGGAGAGGTGAACTGGCCGCAGTGTCTGTGAACTCAGGCGACAAGCAGCCCACTCACGTATTCAAACATCCGATGTCTGCTCAACTCTCACCTCGAGGGGACACAGTCTTCCTCTTCAGCCCCCTCTTCCCCTTCTTATCTCTGCTGCCTTCAGTGCCGTCTTGTCAAATTTCCTCCTCAAAGCTTGTTTGCTTGGAAATGTCAGCCACAGTAAAGGAATTTCGGGGTTATGCAACACATTAATCTATGCTCGCACTCTTTCTCTTTTTTTTTTTCTTCGCGTGGGTTTTTGTGTTTGAAAGAGGCTTTATATTTTCATCCTGAAAAGACCCTATCCAGATTCTTGGCCTAAAACCATCCTAAATGGATTAAGCAGGTTGGATTTCTTTATTTGGACGAAATTTGTTAGTGCATGTTTCCAGGCAGCGGAACACAAGAGATTTAATGGGTCAGAGTCTAAATCAGATGACCTCTGGACAGGAGGTCGATCCTTGATCACCTCTGTCTATCTTTATAACTGACAAAGCTGTAAGTTTGAGCTTTTAGCAAAGTTTAAATGCTGGGAAGAGGGATAATGAGACATTAGGGGTTAGCGTAGCAGCTCATGAAAAATACAAAAGATATTTATGCTAAGAAGGCAAAAAAAATGGAAATTGCTTTTTCTCAAACTCTCATTTATCCAACATTTCCACCATGTGGGTGGCCTCGGAAATAGTTGTGTTGACCTTTCAAAGACTAAGGGGGATTAATGGCAAATGGAAGAGGGTTGAGGAAGTGTGTGTGTGTGTGTGTGTGAGAACTAGGAGGAAATACAGTAGGGCTGGCTAGTTTTTAATGTGGACGGCTAGCTGGGGAGGAAACCTGAAAGGAGAGGGTTTGCCAGGAACGCACAAGGGCAAGAATGGGGAAACAAAAACAGGATGGCTCTCAGGCCGACATGGAACATTGTGGATCAGTAAAGGGCGTTGACAGAGAAAGTCGGTGACAATGTGACAGTAGGAAGCTGTGTTCTTCCACCCCGTTATCTCTGCTGTTTCTGCTCACTAAGAGACTGCCAATGCATCCACAAAGGAAGAAGAAATGTGTGTGTGTGTGTGCGTGTAGTGGCACTCTGCTATTGAAAGCATTTTATGATCCACTGGAGCCTGCCGTGCTTTGATAAAGAGGACATAATGAAAAGCTGTAATTTTTACTTTTTGATTATTATTTAATTAATAAATCTTGCAATGCCATCTTTCTCCTGCAGGATCAAGACGAATGTAGCTGATTTTAAATTCACCATATTGATGACTGATATTCTTTTAGCCCAAATAGAACAAATGCTTTGCATGTTAACAGCTGCTTTGTGGTGACATTTATTTATTTTTGTGTGTCCCTCTAGCTGTGCAGTCTCTGAACAGCCTGAATGACCAGATTGCAAGCTTCATGGTGACTGGACCCAAGCCCGTGGAGCCTGAGGAGCCTGCCTTCCGTCCTCCCGAGAAGGAGACAATGCAGAAGTCCATGAACCTGATGAGGCACCTCCTCGTGGATGCACAGGTACAAGAAAGAGTAGATTTGTTTGCTCTAAAGAAAGCAGGTGCAGCTAGAGAAAAAGAGGCTCATCACTGACAAAATAGTTGTTTGATTAACCTCCCCAGAGCTTTCTCCACCCAATTGTGACATTTCTAGGGCCTTCAATGAATCAGAATGTCAGAGCCTTCACTTCAAACCAAGGGGAGTTGTCTTGGGTATATTATTTCATCATGTCTTTCCTTCCATACCGTGCCTGGACAGTAAATGAGAATACAACAGATTTCCACACAGTAGAGAAACTAAGTGTGTGCGTTAGCTCGTTGTTCAGTTATAAAATCCTAGAGTCTCCCCTGCCGGGCTACTGACGGCGCTGTCAGCCGAAGACTCAATCACGGTAGACAGCAGTCGAGGAGGTTGTACCACCGTCTGGTTCAAATGTGGTTTAGCCCACTTCACTGACAGTCATCACTGGAGCAGAGAGCATCAGAGTGGCCAACAGATTGGAGTCGATCTGCTCCGCCTCACGCTGTCCCGCTGTCCCGCTGTCCCGCTGTCCCGCTGTCCCGTTGTTCCGCTGTGTCTATCACCCCACTGCTTCCATCATCGTTAGTTTTGTGGTTCTTGGTTATCTTTAAAAGTTTTCCAGGCTGCCAAGCTGTCCTGCGTTTGTTCTGTGAATGAAGGAGTGAAAATAAAGTGCATTGAATTGGCTGACCAAATGCAAGTTGACTTTGGGTCTTCCCGACTGATGACTCAAATAATTTACAGTCAGCACTAAAAAAAAATAGTTTGTATAAAAAGTTTACAATGTCGCCTCCCTCTCTCACTACCTATGTTTGAGTAAATCTTGCTGTTTTAACTTTCAAACTTATGTTGTTCAAACCAATTCTTGAACTCCAAAACCGGGGAACTGCAGAAGACCAAGTGATCTGACTGTATTAATACAATATTTATATGCAGTTAGTAAAAAAAGCATGATACATTTCATGATCATGATTTCAGCAAAAATTAACCAATAACAATTTAAGCTTAAAGCTTTTATGTCACCGTTTTTGATTTATCACTCAACTGAATTATTTTATGTATTGGACTTTGCTTTGAAGATGACAACGACGAAGCGTACATTGCCCGGAATGGCATCACCGGGGCCCCACCCTGGAGCTAGGCCTGGGGTTGGGGCTCGCACGCGAGCGCCTGGTGGCCAGGTCTTTGCCCTCGGGACCCGAACGAGCGACGTGGGCCCACCCTCCAGTAGGGTCACCACCCACAGGAGGGTTCGGAAGGGGCCGGTGCAGTGTGATTTGGGTGGCGGTCGTGGGCGGGGGCCGACCAGCAGGGTAGAGTACCCGGTACCCAGTACTCCTCAATCCCACTGACACGCCTTCCATTGAGGAAGGAGAGGCTGGGGACTCATTCATCACTCAAGCTGAAGTCACTGAGGTAGTCCGGAAGCTCCTCAGTGGCAAGGCACCAGGGATGGATGAGATCCGCCCTGAGTACCTCAAGTCTCTGGATGTTGTGGGGCTGTCTTGGCTGACACGTCTCAGCAGCATCGCGTGGCAGTCGGGGACAGTGTCTCTGGACTGGCAGACCAGGGTGGTGGTCCCCCTATTCAAAAAGGGGGACCGGAGGGTGTGCTCGAGGGTTCATGGGAGTTTGCCCAACCAGTCCACATGTGTTTTGTGGACTTAGAGAAGGCATTCAACCGTGTCCCTCGTGGCATTCTGTGGGAGGTGCTCGGGTGTATGGGGTCGGAGGCCCTCTTTTAAGGGCTGTACGGTCCCTGTACGAACGAAGCAGGAGCTTGGTTTGCATTGCCGGCAGTGGGTCAGACCTGTTCCCAGTGCATGTTGGACTCTGGCAGGGCTGCCCTTTGTCACTGGTTCTGTTCATTATTTTTATGGACAGAATTTCTTGGCGCAGCCACAGGCCGGAGGGGGTCTGGTTCGGGAGCCACTGGATTTCATCTCTGCTTTTCGCAGATGATGTTGTCTTGTTGGCTCTTTCGAGCCAGGACCTCCAGCATGTCCTGGGGCGGTTTGCAGCCGAGTGTAAAGTGGCTGGGATGAGAATCAACACCTCCAAGTCCGAGGCCATGGTTCTCGACCGAAAAAAGTTGGCCTGCTCCCTCCGGGTTGGGGGAGATTTCCTGCCTCAAGTGGAGGAGTTTAAGTATCATAGGGTCTTGTTCACGACGGAAGGATGGAGTATGAGATTGACAGGCGGATCGGTGCAGCTGTCGCAGTAATGCGGTCGTTGTATCGGTCTGTCGTGGTGAAGAGAGAGCTGAGCCGAAAGATTTACCGGTCAATCTATGTTCCTACCCTCACCTATGGCCATGAACTTTGGGTCATGACCGAAAGAAGAAAGATCCCGGATACAAGCGGCTGAAATGAGTTTCCTCCACAGGGTGACAGGGCGCTCCATTAGAGATAGGGTGAGGAGCTCTGTCACCCGGGAGGAGTTCGGAGTAGAGCCGCTGCTCCTCCACATCAATATTTCATTTCATTTCTACCCCTGGAGAAATGTAGTTTGTAAAACTACTGCTAAAAAAAGTAGTTTTAGCAACTACTTGTACTCATTATACTCATTTAATCAACATATGATGAAAACATGTGAAACAAAATATAATAGCCTACAAAAAATTCACATGCCATAAGAAATATGCCTCTCAACTCGAGAGGAAAAAGTTGAAAAAAGTCAAAATTATTGTTGTTTTCGGCTTGCAGGGCTCACATGTGAACACGTAGGTCGTGTCTGTATGTACATGCTCAAATATGGCCATAGTTGGGCTGACATGTTGGGGGGCGCGTCGCGGGAGGGTTGTCCATGATTTGCTTGTGCCATATGAGCACTGCCTTCCTTGGCACAAAGACCCGCCCACTCTGTGAAATATTTGAGTGCAAGCCAATCAGAAGCAGCATTGGCTTGGCATGTCACAACATGTTTCATGCCTTTTTTCAAAGAAAAATAAAATAAAATGTATGTTATATTGTTCTTTTTTAAATTAAAAATATTTCATGTTATTGGTCAAAATTGTAGTTTGTAAATTGAGTTGTAAAATTACAAAAAATGACCCATAAAGTAGTTGAATTACTTGAAGCAGCACAAAATATGAATGTAGCTTAACTACCAGCAAGTTACAGCGAATTGTAGTTAAGCTATGTAGTTCAACTACATGTAGTTTAGGTCTCCCCAACACTGGCTACCAAACAATGTCAAAACAAATGTGACTTGGCATATCTTGCCCTCAGTTTCACCAGTACAATGGTGGTTAATGAAGAGGGACCACAGTGTGTTGTGTGTCTAAAAATATTTGCTTCTGACAGTAATAAGCTGAGCAAGTTTAGATGCTACTGGGAGACCAGATATCCTGGACACAAATCCTGTTGATTTCTTCAGAAAAAATACTCAACTGTCACAACTACTAAACTATTAATAGAAATTATTGGACGTTGTCAGTGAAATGCCACAGAAGTTGCAAGTTCTGTATTAATTATAGATTATTATGTCTAAAATTTCAATAGGAGTTTGGTAAATGGTCTGGCTTTTCCAGTCTAACGACAGCTCGAAGCGCTGTACAATACATGCCACATTCACCCATTCACACACATATTTATACACTGATGACGGACGCTGCCATGCAAGGCGCCAACTGCTCATCAGGAGCAATTTGGGGTTCAGTATTTTGCTCAAGGACACTTCGACATGCCACAGCCACCCGTAGTTTGCAAGCAAACTCAAGCAAACGTGTGCAGCTGGGGGGGCTTGAAGATGTTTTTAGCTTCCAAAGGGGGGCCCTACAGAAAATGTTTTGAAACTACTGACCTAAATGATTAACTGCTCTTTAAATTTTGGGTAAAACTGTGAAATGATCAAAAGGTTCAATGGTAACAGGTGATATTAACACGATTGGGTATGAGGAGGGGCATACTCTAAAGCAGGGGTACTCAAATACAAATCTTAAAGGGCCACAAAGATTTTTTTCAATGACTCAAATGTCCATGTATTGAGGTTGGTCAGGCCACATGCAATAATACTGTATAATATTATATATATATGTATATGTATATATATGTATGTATGTATGTATGTATATATATATGTATGTATATATATATATGTATATATATATATATTAAAAACAAAATGTCCTTTTCATTCAAAACAACAAAAATACAAACTGAAATAAAATGTCATTTCCATTTTGTTGAATAAAACAAAGTTTCTAAGTCTCTAGGTGAGCACTCTGTTGCTTTTTGTTGTTGTGTCATAATGTGAAAAGAATCTTGCTTGCAGCTTGATATGACAATTTCAGTGCATTTATTTTTGTTGTTCTTACCTCTGAATTTTGAGGAAATGTCTCTTTGAAATTCCTATGCTTCGTTTCATAATGTCGTTTCAAATTGGAAATCTTCATCACAGCTATAGTCTCCTGGCATATTAAGCACATGGGTCTTGTGCTGGTTTGAGGGAGAATTAATGCAAATTTTTCAGTCCATTCTTCTTCGAATTGCCGATTTTCACTGTCCACTTTTCTTTTAGCAGTGAACTTGAAACATGCCATTTTCGTGCAATCCAGGCTCCTACAGCCGGCAAAATGTCAATATGCAACTGCTCCAAAAATTAAAGTGAAAGTTAAAATTGCGCTCACAGCAGTGAGTGACCCAGTACACCTTGTCTGTGTATCGTTGGCATGGAGACAAGTCCCGGTATTCACGTGCCGACCCAACCAAAACACATGGTGAAGGAATAATAGTTCTGGGGCCACAAATAGGCGGCCGGTGGGCCGGATGCGGCCCGGGGGCGCCTATTGAGGACCACTGCTCTAAAGGCTCAGTCGTTCCCTTGCAAGGATGGGCCGAGGTTCACCACTTTATCAAACACACGATTGCATGAAAGATGTTAAAACATGGGTTCGGGAACACCGTTCACAGTAAACACAGTTTGTTCCCAAATGACTGCATCCTGTCTTTATTTCCATTTTGCACAGCCTCACAACTTTTTTGGAATAGCGGTTTGTGCGATAAAACACATTTAATCCACCTTATAAATTGCTGTATAATGTGATCTTGGAGAACAAAGGTCAAAAAAGACTCTAGCAATTTGTTAAACAGAGGAAAAACCTTGTTTGTGCCAACACCTGGCAGACTTGTAGTGTAGGAGTAGACTTCATGCTTCATTTTGTACCAGTGCAAATTGTTTGTGAAGACGCAGAATGCTATTTGTGTGCTGCACCGGCAAAGAGCCCCAGATGAAATGAAAATATTGACCGTGTAATTGGGATGCAACAACACGTTACGTTTCCTCCATGACAGTCAATTGCCACTTAAATTCCCTCAGCAAAATGATGCTTCCACTGAATACAGCCTAGTGTTAGAAAGTATTCCAAGAGTTAATTTGTTTTGTGTTAGCCCCCCCCCCCCCGTCCAAGTCCTCTTATTCAGAGATGACCTCAGTGTCCTCAAAAATGAATTTTCTAGGGCATCAATCACCCAAGTGAGCAGAGTGAGAATGTTTGAGGATTGATGCTTGTTGACCGCAAGCATGACAGCTTTTGTTAATAAATGCATTTGGTGAACCATTATTGTTGTGTCAAACAGACGATGGGGACATGATGTTAATAGCCCCCTCCCCACATGTGTTCCCCCTCCCTCCTTTTTCTCCTCCTATTTCACTCATGTTCCTGCCGATACTTTTGCGTAACCTTTGTGCGCGGAAAAGGAGGAAGAGGAGGAGTTCCAATTAGGGAAGGGAGGAAGCCACCAGCTGCAGTGGCAATGTCAAGATTTTGATTGAGCTGTTTGTGTTTAATACGCATATGCTTGTGCTGTCGATTCATTGCCGTGCTGTTTGTATTCCAAATTCATTTGTCCAGAAAAAAGTGCAGTGTGAGCTATGACAACACAGATGTTGTTGAATAGAACTGGGTTTGAACTTAATCTACAAGTGTAAGGCTTAAAGTGCTTGCTGGCTCCCTCTCTAGTTGTTCATTATTATCTGTCATTGTTTCTACATCAGTAAAATGGGTTACAATACTGATCCAAACTTAGCATACCCAATTAGCATTTTTCCCTCTTTGATTCCCTCAGCCTCTTGTCATCTGTTCGTCTCTCAGGTTAAAAAGCGTATTTAATGCTGAAAGCCAAAGAAAGTCCACCTGCACGTAAAGACAGGAGATATAGAGACTGCTGAGTGACTGCAGAGTGACAGTCAACACGCCTTTTCCCTCTTTTTTTCACTTTATCTCTTTATCTCTCAATCTCCGTCTAAAAGACAGGTAGCCATCTTTCTTTCAATACGGCCGACTCTGTCTTGTTAATTTACTCGCAGTCCAGGTAATTCTCATTCTGTCAGCGCTCTTTTGATTTCTGCTCTTTTTATTTCTATTTATTCGTTTTAGTCAGAGCGCAAGTAAAATGTCATGAATCAGATGTGTTTCAGTAAGGATTCTGGTCTTTTTTGTTTCATCAGAGCAAGAAGTTGCATGCAGTATAACGTGGCTTAGGTGTCAATATAAGGGATATACTGTGCATAATTTCTCTACATTCAATTTTTCAGGTCCAATATGTTGTATCTAAGTTGTGGTGATGATACAACAACACTGATTAGTAAAATATAAGATGATTAAGTTTTGTAGCTAGTTGAGGGTTTCTGTCGTTATGGAAACCTGTCACAAACTTGGAAATGTCGCTTGCAGAGCTTTAATGGTTGAAAAAAAAAAGCCTTATCGCTTGTTCATGGAAATGCTCCTCTAGATTGACAGTTATGTGAATTGTGACAGTTGATTAGCAGATTTGGACAACAGCAAATGATAAACAACTAGTTTAAGAAAACACAACAAATGGCGGATTTAAAGGATGAGTTTAATATAGAAATAAAACATTTGAACTTACATACAGTATGAAGGTGATGAACATTATTTCAAACCTAAAACAGAATTATACACTACACTACTACTACTACACTTAATGGAAATTCTGGCTGTGATTAAATGAAAGCACTACTTTATTTTGTTTCTGGGTCCCCTGCAGTTTTGCAGGGACTGAGGGGGGCGCACCACACCAGCTGAGAGACACACTGACTTAATGAGTTAGTTGACCACAAATCTTTGATAAAATTAGGTTATCAAATTACCTTTCTCAGCTTTAACATAACATCATTGGAATAAGGCTATTTTAACAAACCACTACTATGTCCTTTAAGAGTCAGCTCGCTGCAGAGCTGCTTCCTGTGGATCTTTCTTTTCCTCCAAAGGCCCATCTGCCGTGTATCCTGCAGTCAAGCTGGGAGGAGATTGGCTGCTGAGCTTTTGCTACCAGACCCTCCCTCTATCTCCCCTTCCCCGTGCTGTACCCGGCTGTGACTACATTAGCTGAGCTGTCAATCATCAGTGAAGGGGAATTGGGGGTGTGTGGTAGGTTTAAGCACATGGGGGATGTGGACGCAGTTTAGAGGCCAGTAAAGGTGACTTTGACAGTGACTGAGTGGAGACACTGATAAATAAGATCTATCTGACTCCCTCCGACCTCCACTCTGCTCTAATCATCAGTGGAGTGCTGGAGACACGTCTGTCCATCTTACAGGAGAAGCAGATTCAAACACACAGCCGTCTCCTTTTTTTTTTTTTGTAAAGAGTTACGCAAACTTTTAGAGTTAAAAACAATGAATATAGAAATGCATCAGATCAATATTTTATATAATGAAATTTTCACAAAAAGCCAGTTAACAAAGAGTAAATCAATATTGCTGGAATTGCCGGCTATTCTGAGAGAATCAATATTGTATAACTGAGAAGAGTACAAACCTAGCTTCACACTTTTTTCTTGAACTCAGTCAAATGGAAACAATATCATTAAAAAAATCTTGTGTTGCGTGACAATGAATGTGTGGTTATTGTGAATTGGAGAGTATAAAAACATGAGCGGTGCGGTTGCAGATTCAAATTGAATAATTTAATAAATAGGCTTATAATAATTTCAGCTTCACCAATTGATATTTTCATATTGACGATAGGTCAAATGACTGATTGTATTATATAGGGAGCTTCTCTTAGTGATGAACCCACATGCAATTATCATCCAACTCTGTAGTTATCCAACTTTACAGTCATTGTTTTGTTCTTCTGGCTCACTGCTCTACTGTTTTTTTGCAGCCTCGCTGCTCTCATCAACTTCATTTCCAATGCTAATGTTACTCCACATCTGCTGTAAACAGTTTTATAACTTGCATCATCTTTTATCTAACTTTTTGAGTTGACAAAATGTCAGTGTCAACTTCTTGTTCTTGTTCTCCGCCCCAAAGTGCTCAAAAGAGAGTAAACGTTGCCTAAATAATAACATACTGTATAATGAGTCAATAACCCATCTATCCATAGTTAGTATAGACTGGATGAGTCAGTTGTAGCAAATCTAATGTCTGTCTCAGTCCAAATGAATATTTCAGCACAAAAGACTGACTTCCACATATATTAACCAATAGTGCTGGACCTGTGCCCAGGGTCATGGAAGAGCGCGGGCTGCCCGCAGTCTCAGAGGACTGGGGGAGGTGCTGCAGAGGGAGCGGGTGTGTGATGGGTCTGCCTGGGTCAGTCTGTCCCTCTCCGACTGGGGCCTCAGCTGGCCCTCAAGAGTATGGGTCTTACCCATGCATTATACATCACCATGGTCCCATCTGCCCTCTCAACCCTTCCTCTGACTCTGCCAGGCCTGTCTAATAGGCCCTGTTCAGCTAAGGGCCAGTCAGATACGCTGCCGTGTGCCACAATGGTGATGGCTTATTGTGGCCCAGCTCAATCCCAGAGTGTGACAAATGAGAATGGAAATTGGGTAATTTGGTTCAAAGCGAGTTTTGTCTTCATCCGCTGTTAGAAAGAGCCGGAGTGTTTCCTGGGTTTTCACTCTGCTGTCAAAACATCCACCAGTATTTTCAAAATACTGGAATTAGCTCCCCCAAGTTCACGGCTTCAGTTCGTGTTTGGATCTGAAAATGATTCTTCCACATCAAAGGCAGAGAGCTTGAACTTGAGGTTATTTGTTTTCGAAGTCTCTGTCATTTTCTCATTTCAGATGACTTTATTTCTTTTTTCTATTTGCCATTGCTAAAAGTTATAATTGCCCGATCTTGGTGAATGTTATTTGCAGAGATGATGCTCCCACAGACAAGGTCAGACCCCTGTCATTTTCAACGCTGGCTGCGGTCAAGAGTATTTCACTTAATAAAATTCCCCGTGGATATCTCGTTCATTGAGTGGATAGTATCCAGAAGGAATATGTAAAATTATGTCTGTTACTCTTTATCTGCTGCTTGCGATCAGTTTTTTTTTTTTCTTTGGGACACACAAAATGGAATAGTGGGTGTGAGACGCATCGTAGTACTCGTGCAGCATGAAGACTTGTATGCTGAGCAGATTGGAAATGAAGGCTTATCTTGTAAGGAATAAATTGAAAACCATTTCATTATAAGAATACAGTTCTGAATGTTGCCTTCAGAGAAAAGAGCTCTATCGTAGTGAAACAGTAATGGTATGGGAATTGTCATGAGTCTGTAGAAATTTGTGTCACGTAAGACATTGTATCCTTTGCTTCTACTTGAAATCAGATAGTCATTGTAGGAACTCAGGCATACATATTATTTATTTTTACTTTGTCACTGCAGTTCAGTGTTTGGACACAGAATGTTTTCTGAAAGAGATTTATTGAACTTAAAAGTTTACACAAAAATAGACATATCACAAAAAAAAAAAATCAGCTTTCAGCATCTATATTGCCTCATAAAAAGATCTGTTTTGAGCAGTTGGGCTCTGTTGAGCTCAGGTGAACATTGCCAAAGAACAGTAGGACAAAGAGGGGAACGTCAGTGGTGAGCTTTGATCATGACTGATGTGGGCTGACTGCCTTCACTGTGAACCTTTCACTCGATGCTCCTTGTGTGTTACCAGCCATTTAGACCAAAAACACCTCTGTGTAAAAAGAAAAGAAAATGGCAAGAAGCTGCATTGATGAAATATGATCTCAGATGATTTGAGTCATAGATCCATGAGTTTGAACAAATAAAATTTGTCTACAATAACAAGGAGAGATTTGAAACTCTGGGAAGTGTCATGGTACTGAGTTTTAGTTTTGTCATTTCTTGTTTTATGTTGAAAGTATAATGTTTACCCTTCCTTTTCAGTGCACACCTGTGCATCACTTGTTAATTGGCACTGTGTTTTTACGTCTTTCTTTTTCTTTCACTCTTTTCAATTTCTCTGCATTTCCTTTGTCTGCTCCCCTGTCCTGTTTTCTCCTCATATCTTCCTGGCATTTACTGCCTGTGTTCCTGGTGTTTTCCGAACTTAGTTTTTTATTTCTTGGTTTTGTTGGCTGCCTTTTATTTTTGCATTCAGCTTGGCCATTAATGCTCGCTTTGTGTTATCTCAACCTGCCTGCCTCGGTGTCTTGCATTTGCAAAGAATTAACAGAACGTTGCCGTTCAGTAATCATTATATCTCTGTCACAGCGAATTCACAGCAGAATTCCCCCATTTACATTCCAAGTCCATGTCATGTATGCTGCAACAGCACCACTCCAGTTCCAATACAGTGATGTCATTGAAATGAATGAGGGCAGTGCCCTTTTCTGTTCCAGAACAGCTTTAAACATTGCTGACCCGACACGTAAAAAGTCTATTTAAGGCACACATTTTGCATGTTGGGAAACCTACATTAACCACCGTCACCAGTTTAAAGTCAGTCCACATACATTCAAAAATACTTCGACTTCGAGACATAATACTTTTAATTATCCTACTGCACAGTCTGAATATTTTCTGTTGCCTGACATGCTTGGTAATTAGTTCTGTCAGCTTGGAATCAAATACACACTTTCTGCAGATTGCATCATGTTATGAGAGTGAAAGATGTGACCGTCTAACATCGCAAAGGTCTCAGGACCAGTGGTGGAATTGCCATTAACTGTGCCAAAAGACAACAATTATAGAATAATTAGGCACAGTTCACATACTGTGTCGAAGATACATAGATAAACATGATGGATGGATCTGATTGTCTGGGGCCAAAAAGTATATTGCCCACTGATAGCTTTTCATTGATATATCAGCAAAGGCACCTTTGATCATGTATGGATTTATTATATTTTATACCCACAGTTAAAGTGTCTGTTTTGTTCTTTCTGCAGTTCTTTGTTAATTTTGGCTAGCTGTATGAGTCATGTTTCTAGTGTATTTGCACATGGTGTTCCTTGAAAATTCAGAGTCAGTTCTTGCCCAGAGCAGAGGTCTGTGGGGACATATAGGGTCTTTCTACTCATCTTACATCTAGAGAGCCATTAAGGGGAATAAATAAGGGTGTGCTTCAAGCTAGCTCTCTGCAATGAAAAAGGAAAATGACTAGTCTATTGATCTGGAAGGTGTGCTTACCAGAGCAACAGAGCTAATGATTGTGCGAGCTCTACTCTCTACCAGCTTTAACCCTTTCCATCAGAGGTCAGAGTCTAGCTCTCACAAACACATACCCAAGCCATGGGAATAGCAAAGCAACTTGGTTGATAGTCTGCATTGATCCAGAATGCAATGCCTTGGAGATTCTGCGACGACCAACCCTCCAAGCTTGTCTCCGAATACAGCCGGAGCAATGACTTACTGTCCTTTCCAGTCTCCGGGGATAGGGGAAAGATAAATGTACATCCTTCAAGGTGAAATGCAAGCTTGAGGTCAGATTCAAGCAAACAGCTAAGTTAAGACATTTAACCCAGAACAAAATGTTTTCAGATTGTGGATTAGGCAGCCGCTTGAAACACTGCACTTGTCCTCCTGAAACCAGTTGTGATTGATCTTGGTATTAAGTGAGAAGCTGCTTCAGCTTGATCTGGCTCTATGGAACGGTTGTGAACCCCGCGTGGGAATGTCTGCAAATAGATATGGATCTTTTGTAAGGCTGTAAGTTGTTAAAGATAAAAGGGGATCATAAAAACTGAAGCTAATAACGCGATTTAGTTTATCCACTTTAGTGCTACATGCAAAATGGCTTGTAGACGACCTTGTTTACAGGCAAAATACTGTCTGAAACCTTTACTTTTTGATATAGATGCATCATTATTATCAGACACATCCTCTGTATGTCTTTTAGGCTGTGGATGTATGGTATGTGAATGGAGTATTTTATGCTATTAGAGCCTCTTAGACTTACCAACAATGCATTTATTGTTGTGTCTAATGACCCAGAGTATGGCACTCAAGGGAAATTCAATCAACTCAATAACTAATGCATTCAGGTGTTGAATAGAAATATCTGCATAACTGGCCAAGTCGTACAGGGGTTGCTAGGCAACCTGGCTTGTCTTACAGGAACTGTCACAGACAGTCATGTTCATGGTTGAATCTGTGTTGTTATAACTCTTTTGTCATCCGCTTTTTTTTTTCTCTGCTCATCATGGAAGAAAGAAACCTTTATCTGAAGCGCATCTCTGTTTGCTCTGGTAATGCTCAAATATTGTTTTTGTTTTATTCATTTGTTTTTATAAATATTCTTTGCCCTGTGCCAGCTCACCTGGAGCAACTTGAAGCATGTTATGGTTATACTGAGAGGATCACAAACAGGGTGCGAGGCACAGGGTGATCGAGTTAGTAGCCTGCTGTTCAAAGTGGTTTAGTGATCTCTCTCTTCATGCGGAGTAAACTCAGGCAGACACCACACTCTCCTGATCTTACTTGCTCACCCGGTGATGCAGTGGTAACCACATTGAATGGGACTGCTGGTTCAGGTGTGCATTTGTATGAAGACGTGCACATGATGCTGTGCATTACTGTGGAAACAGATTATCAGAAGGTTATTTTGATGGTACAAACAGGAGACATAGGTGTTGATAGGTAATAGCCCAAGCTTGTGTATATGTTAGCCCCTCTTGCTCTGTCTTTTTGCTCCCTGTTTCCTCCTTGTGTTAGTTCTCTATGTATTACTGCGCAGGAGCAGATATCTCCCAAGATCAAAGGCTTTGCCCTCAATTTCAGAATGGGGTTTCAGAGCTATATTCTGCTGCCTCTGACGCAGATGTGTGCTGTGCCCATAGCTACGCTGTTTAGAGGAGGTAAACTCATGACCTCCGTTTGACTGTAGGTGAAATCATTTTCACCTTAAATCATTAGTCTCATGTATTTATGCATTTATGGTGTCACCTCTGCGTCCGTTTGTTCTCCACAGATGACTCCTCTGACCTTTTCTTTGTCTTTGTGCAGCCCAAAATTAACTTTGACTTTGCATCTGACTGTCTAGTGCAGCGCAGTATCCCTGGTAACAGCTGGTCGTATGTATCAAGGTTGCAAGGCTTTAGAAGGTAAATCAAGCTAATGACCGCAGGAGGTGGTGTGATTGCAAAGTTTGAATTCTGCGTCATGAGTGAGGTGGCTCATTGCAATAGCTCTGCCCTCTTTTCTTGACCTCACACAGTGGGAGTCATGTTTCACACAGCGCACATTGTTGGCCTGAATATTAGATGATGCTTATGACAAGACAACCCCACTCTTTTGCAACACATGTTTCGAAAATTACTTGAACTACTTGAAGTTGTTGTTTTTAATGTTAATGGATTTCCACAAACTTGGATGGATCTCAGCCCAGAAAAGACCCTGTGAACTTTTCGTGTGGATCAGTCCAGGATTTAACAATCTGAGATAGGGTTTTGACATATTTCTTCATTTCTGAGGGTATAA
This sequence comes from Diplodus puntazzo, assembly GCA_963678695.2. NCBI lineage: Eukaryota > Metazoa > Chordata > Actinopteri > Spariformes > Sparidae > Diplodus > Diplodus puntazzo. The sequence goes on along the minus strand of OZ023165.1, from coordinate 14,682,977 downwards.
TACATTATCTTGATGACAAAAATCAGGCATATTCAGGTGTCTGGTATCCATGAGAAAGTACAAAGGCAGACTCTAGCCACAGTTCCCATGAATTAGGAGCTTAGAGGAATATAAGCTGGAAGTATAGTGCAGGAGTTGGAGTCAGTGAGTTTGCAATGGTCTAAAACTTAAGACCTTTTTTAGCAGTTCCATTTTCATAGTGCACCCGTGGATTCAGGCACCTACTACAAGATTACTTTTATTCTGAATGATTATTAATCGTCTATTTCTAAGATTTTACATGATCTTTAAGTGGATTTATGGAAGTTTATTCGTGATAGACCTCAGAGATAATGATATCCTTAGTAAATTTAAGTTTAATACATTCACCTAAAATCATGTGTGTCATGTCTGTGTGTTCAGATTTGACAGAGCTATGACTCGGAGGAGAACAAATTCGCCTCAGCCCTCAGCAATCAGATAAGGTTTTTAAAGTACTCTGACTCGGTGAGCTTTGTGTCACAGCCTGTGCTGCTGCTGCTTCAGCTGCTGACTGTGTTGCTAAGCTGGCAAAATGTGGGCCAAAACGCAATAATTAAATTCCAGTTGTTTTTAATGCACCGCCATGCACCTTTCTCTTTCATCTCACGCAGGAACTTTGCCTCATGTCTCTCCCTGCCGAGGCATATAGTCTGAAAACCTCTGTTGTAATGATAGAACAGAAATCAATACAAAATCTTATCTTAAAACTGTTTTCATCAATCATTCCTTATTCAGAGTCACTGGGGGCAAGTGTTGCCAACATTGTGACTCTCTAGCTAGATTTTATGAAATGTAATACCTCTTTTCTCATATTTTTTGTACAAATGTAGAAACTTTTTGATTTTGAAGAGACTTTACCAATTTGTTGGTTGTCTCTACACCAACATGTCCGCACTGTACATCAGTACAGCATGTGCCAATGGGGTGACCAGCAGTTTATAATTTTGAGTAAGCTTAAAGGGATATTCCGGTGTAAGTTAAATCCATGGTCTAACACACCGTGACACCGAGTAAGACCCCCCTCGAGAGATCAAGTTTTCCGACCGCTAGCTTATGTAGTTTTAGCAACCTCAGAAAAGACTGCACGATAACAATACACTGCAGTCTATGCCTCCAACCAAGAAACCGCCATCAAAAAGCCACACATAGCTACAAATAATGCTCAGAACAGCACCAAACTTCAGCAACAGTACAAATAGGGTCCCAGCACATAGTTTGAGTCATCAAACATCTGCTAGCTTTGCCGGATTTCTACTGAAAAGAGGACACAGCTCACCACTCTCCTGCAGCAGCTTGGTCATTGTGGGGAAGCCCTGCAAGTCGATTACCGAGTGCAGTTAGAAATGCTCAATTCCGTTCTTTTCCCTGTCTGCTCTCGATAATAACTGTTATAAACTGGTATACAAGACACATGTGAACTTTGATTGCATTTCCATGGAGTAATAATCATACATTTTCATCCTTGAGATGCAGAACTCTACTGCACTCAGTAATCGACTCGCAGGGCTTCCCCACAACGAGCAAGCTGCTGCAGGAGAGTGGTGAGCTGTGTTCTCTTTTCAGTAGAAATCTGGCAAAACTAGCAGGTGTTTGATGCCTCGAACAATGTGCTGGGACCCTATTTGTACTGTTGCTGAAGTTTGGTGCTGTTCTGAGCATTATTTGTGGCTATGAGTGGCTTTTTGATGGCGGTTTCTTGGTTGGAGGCATAGACTGCAGTGTATTGTTATCGTGCAGTCTTTTCTGAGGTTGCTAAAACTAAATAAGCTAGCGGTCTGAAAACTTGATCTCTTGAGGGGGTCAGGCTAACAAACACAGGCAGACACAACATTCATACTCACATTAACAGCCAGTGTACGATCAAATTTCAGGTCTGAAAGAGAAGAATCAATAAGTTCATGATAAACTGTACTCCTTCCATCTGCCAAACCGACTTCTGTGGTTGGCCTTGTAATGTTGGATTCATGAACAAATAGATTACCCCTCATATCAGATGTTTCTGCATTCATTTAAAACCACTTGGGATGCTCCGATCAGCATTTTTGGGGGCCGATCCGATCACCGATCACAGGAATCATAAATCTGCCGAAACCGCTACCGATCACCAATCCCAGAATGGATGGGAGAATAATAATAATAATAATGATAATAGTAATCCTCAATGTCCTGTATTTACAATATAGCCTTGTTCACCACTTAAAGTGGTAAAACCATTTGTACTAAAATAAATAATAAATACAATCAAGATCTTTATGTACCACAAGCAACTTTTTATTTGTGTAAACATTACATACCCTGTCAAGAGCAATAGATGAATTAAAATTAAATTAAGCTTTTTTCCATAAGCTTTGTTGTTATATCCCTCCACAGGGTTCTCCCCAGAAATTTGTAGTGTAGTGGCGCACAGGCAGGGGGGGGGCAGAGAGATCGCTCAGCGGGGTGGAGATCGCTCCTCATGGGCTCTCGTAGTTCATAAAGCGGCACTGTCTCGTTAGTAGTTTGGTTTTGTGGCGTCGGACACTTGTTGTTCACTACGAGAATGCTACAGAAGCCAACAAACACCCGCTACAATGCAGCTAACATTAAAAATTAGTATAGCGGCGCAGCGCCGCTATTCCACCGTCTGGGGAGAACCCTGCTCCACCTTTTACTGTCCCTGCTGTAAGGCTCCAGACGTCTAAACGTTTCACTTACAGTGAGCTGAGTGATGGGTGTCTTTTTGATTTGTTTTGCCCGGGCTTGTTTCTCATACTCACCGTATTCTGTTGTGTGGCACGTTCTCAAATGCCGTCTCTGGTAAAAAAAATAAAAATAAAATAAATAAAGACATATTTATATGCGATCAGCTTTTCTGATCTGATCTTTAAGAGCCCACCGATCAACCTGTTTAGGGTCCATATCGGCCGACGACGATCCGCGGCCGATGACGATCTGCGGCTGATCGATCGGAGCATCCCTAGAAACCACAATAGAAATTCTTTAGTCAGAAGCTACCCATTTCATGTGAATAGGAGCTACGCTTTGGACTGTGCTGATTGAAAAATGATAAGATGTTTTTGAAATATGTGGTGAAGGTGAAGAGGAGGATGTCACTGTGCCAAACTCACATCACTTTCGTAAACACAGCTAGGCGAATCAGCAGGAGATGACAAATAGAACAATTCATTCTAGCCTAATCCATGATTTGAAAAGCACGGGTGCTGTCATCAAAGCCCTCTCGTCACTTCGGATTATTCTCTCTTGAATGAGGTTTAAAGAAATCAATAAATAGAGTGAACTTAACAATGCTCTGCTCAGCGGTGTTTGGCTTTGGAAGAATCACTTTTCCAGTGGCTCATCGTGAAAAAATCATTAAGGGTTGTATTATCTTTGGAATCATTAACACGTTGTGCTTGAGCATGAATTGAGGGCAGCCCTCTTCATTTCACCAGTTTTGAAGAATTTATCTGGGTAATGCAGCTGTGGGAAAAGCTTATTGGATCTCGTGGAAGCCTTGAGATAAGAATACCCAGTGCAACACTTGGATTTTGGGTTATAATTGTCCTAAATTGATTTAGATTCTTTTTTTTTTTTTAGGGGGGGGGGGGCAATTTTTCTCCAATACAACCTGTCTTTTGAAACACCAAATGAGCCTTTGTTGAAGGCAGTCTGGACAACATAGAAAATAAGTATTTTATCTTCAGTGGCTGAGCTCATGATGACAAAAAATAATCTTATTGGAAATGTTGATAGGTTTTATGGTCTTCAGTCATAAACATATTATAAGAATCTTTCCATTGTGACTACTTAATTGGAATTCCATTCTTTGCTTTACATCTATCCATGCATAAATACAGAGTACATCTTTAGAGAAGATGGAGAAATCTAATTGAATTACCCTTTGGGAGAGCTGAATGTTCATCCTATCACACACAGATCTAAGACATTGTACGGCTTATGTCTCCAATGCAGATTCCTCTCAGTTTTCAGGGTCCACGGACAAGGGCGGTACACTGAATGGTGATAATCCTCGTGGCTAATCAGCCAGCCAACCGAAAAAGAAAATGAAATGAGCAGCTATAGCTATTAGAATGCGCTCTGATATAGTATTACTACAATAACAGATGCTTCTAATATTTCATTTCAGCAGTTCAATTGCACATTCATGTTGCAATGTTACGATCATTCCCTCAGAAACATTTAAGAGTGCCTGCTCCCTTGGGAATATATTTGTCCATCAAGTGTCTCCCTCACAAGTATGATGCAAAAGTAGCACTCAAGGCAACAGCAAAAAGCTGAGGACCAAAATTGCGTACTTCAAATAGGTAAATGGTGTCCAAACTATTCTCCGCACTTTCTGCCATCTAACAATTCTGTTAGTATTATGCCTAATGTGGAGTGATATCGGTCTTGTCTTTGATCTTGGGCAGCGATTACAGGCTGTAAAAGTAGACAGGATGGATCTCCTCGTGGTTAAATACCAGAGTAAATGGGATTAGGTTTCCATTTCCCATGAGATCTACTGAGCCGTCCTACAAAGCTGATGTACTCGGGATGAACACAGCACTTTTCCTTTGCTCATGGTGCCACTGTGTGTGCATGTCTAAATCTTTTTAATTTCACTGAGGCATTTACAAAGGACTTACCTGGACAGTAGACTGGGTTTGCGTTAAAATGAGCTTGCCATGGCTTTAATTGATTTCTGAAACGCTGGGCAGAACAATGAATTCAAATATTTTATTGAGATGGTTTAGTAAGGGCTGCTGCTCTGAGCTTCTGATGTTACTACAGGCAAATCGGACACAGCTTGTCTGACCATACTTAGCATCTCAGTTCAGTGAGCTTAGTGAATGACCTAAGAGCAAGTTTCATGCAAGAGTGGGATATCCAGTGTTTAATAAATTTGGCACATGGAGGGCAAGAAAATACAATGGACTATGCAAAATTGAGACTCATGAGAATCAATAACGGACCATAGCTATGATTTAGAATTCCCAAAGGTTATTCGATGACAAAGACAAAAAGTGAAAGTAAGTCTGTCCTTGGTTCCTTATAAGTGTGTAAATAATTGGTATGTGATTTCATCATAAACTGGCTAATACAGGAAGTTCAGGTAAGCATGTGACTCATTTCAGCTCGTTCCACTTAATGAAATGACCTTCTTATCATACTGTGTTAGGGCATTAACAGAAAAGTCCAATTGTCGACTTGTCGACGTCAGTGGCACAAGTTGACGACCCCTGAGAGGGATCGACAAGTCATGTGTTTTTTTTGTCTCTCTCTCTGTGCACTTGGGTACAGAATCAGTGTTGCCAGATTTCCGGCCAGCGTGGTAACCAAGGAAACGGATTGTGGACGGATCTGCAATCCCTGCCTCTGATTAGCTTACACTGATAAATATTCCTTGATTTAACCAATCATCATGGTCACTTCATAAAAAGGGCAGTAACGTTGGCGCGTGGAGGATAAATTGAACACAAGACCAGAATACAACAATGAGAGACATGGCAGAAAAGGCAGTAGGTGACAGACACACATCACACGTATGGAGGTACTTCACTCTAGACCACACAAACAGCACGTTGACATGCACAATCTGCAAGTCGGTCTTAAAGTAGAATAAAAATACTAGCGTTATGCACGGCCATCTGAATCGGCATCCGCTAGCTAACCTGAGTGACGCTAGCTCTACAGGGAGTCGTGCGGTCCAGAGGAAGATGAGCAGCTTTACAAAAAATCCTCTGACAGAAAAGAAAAAACAGCAGATCACAGATCTGCTGGTAAATTTCATTGGTAAAGATGTGAGACATTTGGTGGCAGTACAAGGTGAAGGCTTCAAAGTAATTCTAAATTTTTTTGAACCAGACTACACAGTCCCGAGCCACACCACACTCTGGACTTTGATCAACCAGCAATGTGACGCCCTGCGAGAGAGCATCAAGGAGGAGATGCAAGGCAGGAGTGTGTCGTTAACAACCGACCTGTGGACATCTCCAACTATGGAACCGTACATTACAGTAACTGCTCATTACATCACAAACGAGTGGAGCCTGAAAGCCAGAGTGCTGACTACCTCTGCCATGACAGAGCGACACACGGCTGTCAACATTGCCGATCGTTTATCTGCAACCATTAAAGCGTGGGGCCTAGAGGTGTTTTGTACAGTGCACGATAACGCTGCAGCCATGAACCTTGCATTGGAGCTGTTCGAGCAGTCCCCAAAAGACATTGGATGTACTGGGCACACTCTACAGCTGGCAATCAAGACAGGTTTAATCCTACCAGAAATCACCAAGGCCATCGATGCAGCAAGACGTGTGGTTGGTCATTTTCGCCACTCATCTGTGGCAACTTGCGCTCTGAAGGAAAAGCAGTCTCAGTTGCGCATTAAACCCAATAAACTCCAAAATGACAGTGCGGTCCGGTGGAATTCCACTTTCGTTATGCTGGAGCAGCTGCATGAGCAGAGGATCCCTGTACAATCTGTCCTGGCGGATGAAACAGTCACAAAGTCAAGTGTAAAAAAGTCACTTGAGATGCGCGCATCACACCGGGAGCTGATAGAACAGCTGATTGCTGTGTTATCTCCCCTGGCAAAAGCTACAAAAGTGATGTGTGGCGAGTTGCATGTGGGCCTGTCTTTCATCTATCCAGTGATGTGCAACGTGATCAACACCGCCCTCTGTGTCCAAGAATCAGACATGGGTGCAATCCGCTCCCTCAAGAAGACTGTGCAAGAACAGCTGGTCACTTGCTTCAAACTGGAGTCTGATGGCCTTGCAGAGTCAATCCCAGTAGTCGCCTGTCTGTTAGACCCCTGCTTCAAACATCTCCAGTTCCTTCCAGAATGCATAAGGGATCATGCCCGCGACCACATGCATCAGCTGCTTCAGGATGAGAAACCAGCACCCAGCCCCCGACCCCAGACGCCTGCTACAGCTACTGCTACAGGTAACGTTAGGTCAAGGCCAGACCAGACTATTAATTAATTTGTCCCATGAAAATATAGTTATTTTGTCTTGAGAGCTTATTTCATTAGGTTACAGTTTGAGCTGATATTGAAATCATATTTGAAACAACTTGTCTGTAATTTGGCTGTGTGAAACTGAGCGTTATTAATTTTCCATGCAGTTGAAAATGATGATGATGTCCAAGCTGCTGAAGATAAAGCTGAGCCGGTGATGAAGAAATCGAGACTGGAAAATGATTTTGAGCAGCTTTTTGGACCCCACTTTGAGAGCGGGCGCAAAGAGGCTCACTCCACTCCAGCTGCCGAACTCCATGCATATTGCGCAACCCCTCAACTTCCAACGATGGAGAATCCACTGCAGTGGTGGGCCCGCAACCACGCCGACTTTCCTCGTTTAGCCAAACTGGCTTACCGCTACTTGGCTGTTCCAGCCACCAGCACCCCCAGCGAAAGGGTGTTCTCTCTGGCCGGGTATGCCATCACCCGACAGCGCGCAAGCCTTCATCCAGCACATGTGGATACTCTAATCTTTTTGCATGAAAACCTGCAGCTTAAGTGCGCCAGGACTGTGAAAGAGGAATATGAGGGCGACTCCGAATAGGGTTATTTTGCTGTCAAGCAAGTGTGTTTTCATTTTTCTGTTAATTTGTTATATATATATATATATATATATATATATATATATATATATATATATATATATATATATATATAATGAAAATGTGCTCTTTTGTAAACATTGTTACCATGTTTTCTTTTGTTCAAATGTCTTTGAGAATGCATGTTGATTCTTGTTTTTCGAAAGTGCACTTTACTGTACATGTTGATTGTTAATGTTACAGAGAACTGATAAAAGTTGCTCATTGTTGGACAGCTGTGTTCCTCCGCTGTGTCAATGCGATGACGTCATCAAACGACTTGTCGACTCGACTTCGACTTTATTGACAGATAAGTCGACCTGAAAAAAACTGAAGTCATTAATGCCCTATACTGAGTATAAATTCTACACAAACTTTGAGATTCTTTTGAGAGTAAAAGGCTGATTACCAGACCTTGGATTTGCTCTCCAATTTAATTTTTTCAGCTATTCAAATATCGCGGCTCCAGAGTAATGCTTATTGACAGTTGTTTCCCTGGTTGGGAGAACAACCAAGCCAATAACAGCTTTGTAGGAGAGCTTAAGAATAGGGATGTCAACTTCTCTGCCACAGCACGATAATTCTGTCATGTCAGAACAGCTTGTGCAATGTTTGTTTCTTTGGGATTTTCTCGTGAAGGGAGTTCCATCCATCCATCCATCCATCCATCCATCCATCCATCCATCCATCCATCCATCCATCCATCCATCCATCCATCCATCCATCCATCCATCCATCAATCCATCCATCCATCCATCCATCCATCTTCTTCCGCTTTGTCCGGGCCGGGTCGCGGGGGCAGCTGTCTGAGCAGGGACACCCAGACTTCCCTCTCCCCGGACACTTCCTCCAGCTCTTCCAGGAGGATCCCAAGGCGTTCCCAGGCCAGCCGAGCGACACAGTCACTCCAGCGTCCCGGGGGCATCCGATACCGATGCCCGAGCCACCTCAGCTGGCTCCTCTCGATGTGGAGGAGCAGCGGCTCTACTCCGAGCTCCTCAGGGGTGACAGAGCTCCTCACCCTATCTCTAAGAGAGCGCCCCGCCACCCTGCGGAGGAAACTCATTTTGGCCGCTTGTATCCGGGAACTTATTCTTTCGGTCATGACCCAAAGTTCATGGCCATAGGTGAGGGTAGGAACGTTGATTGACCGGTAAATCGAAAGCTTCGCCTTTCGGCTCAGCTCTCTCTTCACCACGACAGACCGATACAGCGACCGCATTACTGCGGCCGCTGCACCGACTCCGCCTGTCAATCTCACACTCCATTCTTCCGTCGTGAACAAGACCCTATGATACTTAAACTCCTCCACATGCGGCAGGAACTCTCCCCTAACCCGGAGGAAGCAGGCCACCTTTTTCCGGTCGAGAACCATGGCCTCGGACTTGGAGGTGCTGATTCTCATCCCAGCTGCAAAACACATGTGGACTGGTTGGGCAAACTCCCATGAACCCTCAAGCACCCTCCGGAGGGTATAGAGCTGGTCCAGTGTTCCGTGGCCAGGACTAAAACCGCATTGTTCCTCCTGAATCCGAGGTTCGACTATCGGCCGAATTCTCCTCTCCAGTACCCTGGAATAGACTTTCCCAGGAAGGCTGAGTGAGTGAAGGGAGTTGTTGAGTTTTTTAAACCAACAATAATGTTTGCAATCAATCAACATATGAAGAATTAATTTGCAAAAAAAGATAAGAGCCATTCTGAAAAGTATTAAATCAACATGAGTTTGATTGATATTCTCTTGAGTGCACAAGTAAAATCTGATATTGGGAATATAAATCAAAATGGAGTCAGTTGTTTTTGCAAATTAACAATTAATTTGTCTTTGACTGACATAACATGACACTGAACAGAATTCAAGCAGATTCTGGCTGTACATTCATACAGGCCAAAACGCCATCCAACACCATAGCAGTGTTTATTGCTATATGGATATGTGACTGTATGTTGTGGAGAGAACAAAATGCTTAATCACTACTATAATGTTTATATATGCAAAGTCTGCAGTCTCTCACATACACACACATAATGTGTCCCTGTCTTCCACTTATTTTACTTCTCCAGTTTCTGCTTAAGGGTCATCAGAGCTTGCTGTTTTTCAGTATTTTTTCGCTGACTCTGTCGGGGCACGCTTGGGCGTCTTTCAATTTAGCTCTTTCTGATAACTCAGCCTCCTCCAATAGATAAATATTAAATTAGAACAAATGACTCTCACTTTCTCAGTAGGCAATTGTGTCTTCATCCCCTGAGGCTTTTAGCATCAGCTAAACAAGCACTGCTGCTATCTGTAATTAGGAATGGAAAAAAACAAAACACACACCAGCACACTGCTAAATGAATGCCCTTTGCATTATCGATGGTGACCATCCAGCTGCCTCCCCTGGATAACTGGACATTTTTCACGCCGGCTCTGTATATTCACATTGGGGTCATACACTGCTAACTGCACCACTTTTCTTTTTATTGAATATATCTGCATTTGTAATTATTTCTTACTAAAGTGGAGGATAAGATATCCGATTTTTTTTTTTGTTTTTGAAAAATAAAGCTAGATTTTGCTTGCTGGAATGCTTTTACTTTTGCATGATAAGTGTCTCATACATATACACTGAATTACTCTTCTTGCAAATCCTTTTCATGTTTGTTTTTAGCACAGATTCTAGGTTCCAGAGAAGGTTGTAATCCTGTAAGCCTATTTGAGTGTGTAACATTATTAGTATAACATGCTTTGGATGGCAAAAGACAAGTGAGTTTGATTGGGTGTCGCTCCCGGGGGAACACTTTTGGATGAAGGTAATACTGTGTCGCATCTGACTATCTGGCACAAGTTAATAGATGGTTTATGTGATAGGGACATGCTGCCATGCTGGAAGCTGCTGCAGATGGCTCATATCTCTGTGTGTAGCAGTAGCAAGATGACAATGTGGAGCAGTCAGAGCAATATCCTGAAGCGAGTATGCAATTTGCTACATCGCAGTTGTTACAGTAAATCAATCTCTGTAATATTGATACCCCTATCTGTCTGCTGGCCCAGCTATTTATCTGGCATGTTATCGGTCTGTTAATTTTTTTCTGAATTCTTCCAAGCCACCTTTCTAATTTTTTTTGTTTATTATATACTAAAGATACTCCGTCTTTGTCCTCAGTTCAACTTCCTGTTCGATTTGCAGTTAGCAAACTGCCCAAGTGAACTATGTGTGGGAAACACTATAAAAACAGAGATTAATGTTGGAATATAGAGCTATTTAACACTTACTTTACACATTTTTTGAATATTCAGCAGCTTTTAGTAGTATTATAATCACTGTACAGTCTGCATGTGAGTTTTTACTGCATAAGCACGCATAGTCCTGTTGTAGTAATCTGTGAATCAAGGTTCCCCCAGCTAACATAAATACACTCTGCTGTACTCCTCTTTGTGTATCTTCAAAGCCTCTTTGGTTTGAGAACAGTACGGTGGGATGCAACTGTCATGCTGCTGCCTTCACATTGTGTCTGTAGAATTAAAGCTCAGAAAAACGACAGAAGGACACATGGAGCTCACTGATATGAATGCCTCTGACAGAACATATATTTTTCTCTACTGCTGAAGGAAATTACAATTTATTTAACTCGTAGTCTTTAAGTAAGCCATCTGGGAAGATAAGTGATGTAAGGATTACAGTGTAGAAACACTCACTTTGATCTGGGATTTGACTCTGTGGTAGTACCAAAAGATAAAGAAAAAGCATGCATCCATGGTAGTGTAGTTTTCTGGGATTAAAGCGGAAACTATAGTGTTGTATATTGGTTGGAGACTGAACGTAAATGTGTCACTGTGCAGAAAACCACGCAGCCTCCTGTTTAACACTGCCATCACCCATGTTATCCTCATATGGATCATTTTGGCAGGCACTGACAACCAAACTAAATGGGCTTGTCCTGTTTTAGCACTGAATGTTAATATGCAATTTGAAATAACTAATGCTGTCATTTTTCTGTGGGCATTCTCTTGTTGGCACACCTGCAAAGCAGCTGCAAAGCCTCTATGCCCGACATTATATGGATTTAGAATTAAATACAATGACTGTTTATCTTTGCTTACAGTATGCTAATTTATGTCTCTCCCTCGACTGAGTGCATTTTTTAAGCCTGACAAACCCACAGTGAGAGTGCTCACCTGGAGAGAACTGGGTTATGTTGCACAGCGCTGCAGAATCTGTCCTCAGCCATTTAGCATCAGTGTGACCTCTCTGTGAAGACAACGCCATTCATTATCAAATAAGGGTGAGCTAGAGGTCCCCCGTGGTTTGTGTATGGATATTAATGGCCTGCACTAATTTACATTTCAATTCCAGACACTATAAGAGAAATTAGTCATATGCAAATCATAAGCTGGTGAATTGTGGAGGAAAATGATTGACATTTTCCAATAAATACTGCAAGATGAGTTTAATATGTTTTGTGCTTTAATTATGCGGAGGAAATGGAAATGACCGAGCTCAGGTAGAATTAGCATGATCTATTTGAAGCTCTGCTCGGGTCGATTCCTTAGCTACAACTAGGAGAGAGAGAGAGAAAGCTGAGTCATTTTTGATTGATGTCGATTCATATTAATGTTGATGGAAAGGTCTGATAACTTCACTATCAGACTGAGCTCCTGCCAAATTAAAAAAAGGTCAGAGTTTTCTACATCTGACTTCCTCCCTGTGTTTGCAGTGCTGCGGCTCTGTTTGAAAAGGTCACTTGTTCACCGTATGTAAACAGCAGTGTTATAATGGGAGAACCTGCTTCTCTTTGATGCGTCACACAGCGTTGTGTTATGTGGTACAGAAAGGATGAGCATTTTTCTACATTGTTAGTGCTAAAGCTTTAAAGTAACATTATGAAGTAATTTGTATTTTGTTTAATTGGGCACACCCCACTGTCATACAAATCCCAGGTTTCTGTAACTTTTGTTTTTTTAGATATAATGTAATGTAACATGTTAACTACAAACAAAACAAAACAACTCAGCACATCATTACAATGTTACGTCTAGAAAACCAATGTCTAGAAGTGACTTCCAAGACCTCCATGGTCAAGCATTTTTTGCCATGGAGCAGTCAAAGATCTGCACACAACTCAGAACAATAATGCTACACATAATCATATCTAACATAATCTGTACCAGAGCCAACAACACCTGGCTACAGCATACCACGGGCTAAACCGCTGTTAAATAGGCTGACTGGTTGGTTTTTGCCAAAACAGCCAAACCTCAAGTAAATGCAACAACACCAGATGTATAACTTAGCATCGCACCTTTAAAACCTCCTCCTTCTGGCAGTTCAAGGCTGCTGTGATAGTGGTGTAAACACCAACTCTCTCTGGGAGTGCTCCAATCAGAGTCCCCTAGGCTAGCAGAGATACAGTGACTTGTAGCTCCACTATGCAGCAGTAAGGGGTTGCTTTCATTTTTTGAATAAAATATGATCCAGCTTCACCAAAATCAGTGAATGTTGGTGTTGTGTGTGATGTAGTGCTATGAAATGTTATGCACTTTGATGCTACCCGCTCGGCAAAGTTACATAGTGCAGAAACAAGCGATAGGGGGGCGGAGTGACCAAGAAAGAGACACCACTCTCCCTATTACAAATCTCTGTCACATTCATTAAAAAGACTTTTGATGCTTTTGTGTTGAGAAATAGTTTAATTTAAAAGGCATTAGTTTAGGCATTTTTCTGCATATGGTTGAGCTATTCAAAATAAAAGAATGCAAAACCATGCAAGGACAGTTTACTGCCAGTGTGTGACCTCTCAGACAGCAGAACATAACAAAGGTAGAAACCTTTTAGATTGACAACGTAAACGAAAATATGTCAGAATCGAAACTGCCAAAATAGATATGAGAGTGTACTTACTGACAGTCACTTACTTGACGTGAACATTATTTATTATTTTCCTTATCGTTCACCTTGAACTATGAGATTCTGACTCAGCACTGGAAGTTATCTCGACAAATATTCCAAATTTTGATTGAAAAGAAAGAGAGGGACACAGTCAGGCGCCACTCTGATGTCAGAATGTGTCACCATCATGAAATATTTATCATGTTTGCTTTGGGAGTCTGTTAAGTTTAGAATATGAATAGCTGGAATCTTTCAGCAGCAGACCATTGATCCGGGCTGTATCGCTAAGTGAATGACTCATCACAGAAGAGTGTTGCTGAATATTGATCATTCACTTGACTGAGCCCTGCAGAGTACATTTCCCGAGCAGTTCTTTTGGAAAAGTGAAAAAGGAGAAATGCGTCACACACATTATTGCTTTGTCTTTATTTGAGTTTATTTCATTTCAAATTTACGATGAGAATATTTTGATATATGTGTTTCGCAGTGTTTTCTACCATGTACTACCTGTTTGTGGACACAAGGTAACAAGGATCGTATTCCAGAACTGCTCCCTTTCCTATCTCTCTTCTTCTTCCTCTGTCTCTCTTCTCTCTCAGATAATTACACTTAAGCTGTCTTTGATTTCCTCTTCTCTCATCGGGATGCTCCCGCGAGTTCCCCTCTATGTGGCTGCCTTTGACACATGTAGTAAATAACAGTGAGGAAGGCCATAAATCATGGTAATTCTTCCTCCAGACCTCTCATCCTGATTGATCACTCGTGTGCCTTTGAGGTCCACCTGTGCATCTTGTCCTACTGATATAAATTGAGTATAATTATGGGAATGATGTACAATAACAACCTCTTGTACCAGAGTATGTGCGTAATAGAGGATGTGGGAGCTGGTAAAACAAAATGATGACCTCTAATTTGTTTAGGGACAGATTATGAAATAAAATGCTTGTTTGGTAAATTTGATTATACTTTGCTTAATTCATACTTAGAAATTTTGCATACATGATTGAAATATATCAATCTCATGTTTAATTTGCTTTGGCAGAGACATCTACTTCCTTTTCCAATACAAGAGGCTTTGGTAAGTAAATGTTCACTGATTTCACCTTATCTATTTCTGAAGCTCAGTGCTACACCACTGTTGCTCTCATTGATTGTAGGTCTTTCTGATAATATCCACAAGCATTTTGGTTTGAGCCTGTCAATAACGCCCCTCGGAAATCAAAAATGAACTTAGGGGTTCCAGACTAATCCGCATTTGTGATGGCTGGACTGTCATAAACTCGATTCAAGGCAGATTATTCTGTAAAGAATATTTATCAGAACATTCACTCATTTTTATAAAAATTGTTTTCAGTGGGGGTGAATTTGGGCCGGAGGGTGGGCCGGAGAGTGTCTTGAACTGGACACACCTCTGGCCTTAAGTGTCCTTAAATCAGACACAGTAGTCCTATGGATGAGGGGCCAAGCACAAAGAAATCAATAAAACATCACGTCAGATTAGTTTAAATGACATGATCCTCAGATAATGCAGTTTTCAGATGTCACCAAGGTCCCCTGTGCTTTTCACACTTTTGGCTCTTTTGACATTGATGGAGAGCCGTATGCAGACACCCACACGCTCAGCTGAATGACTGACACGTTAATATTTACTCACCTTGCGCCTCTGCTTAATTCACTTCTTTAAAACCCCACTTTTTTCCATTATAATTGACTTCACAGGGGGCCTGACTGTGCTCACTGAGTTAGAAAATCATATTTTGATACACAGCTAGCAAACTAATCCCAACCATGCAGAACTCTGGACCAGACTGGTAACAGCTGCAAGGCATCCTCAAATGCTGGGGCTTCATCTCCCTATTGGCAAAGCTCGGATTAGTCTCTTCGAGATTTTTTTTTTTTCATTATTATACTTTTGGGCCCATCTCTTGCCACTTGATTAATGCAGCCATTTCCTTCATTTGCTTTCCAAACCCAGCTGTAGAGTACTGGAAGATGTTGGGTTTTTCGCTGCTCTTTCAGCTTTGGGTCAAGCAGAGCTGACCTTTTATCTAGCTCTGGATAGTGAGGAGGACCTACCTTATTGATTAGGATATGTAGCATTTAGCATATGCAGATAACATTTAAAGGGAAACCTGGCAAGAGACAAAAAAACGTGGACATTAAGCTTTTTGTCACCATTTTCCAAAGCTTACTTAAGCATTTTGAAACCTGGTGGGAAAGTTGTTGCTGGGTTTTTGTTTGTACGAAAAAGAAACGCTCCAAACGTTTGATTTATTGCGTGACCCAATATCCATGACAACGCTATATGTCACCTTCTGTTAGCGTGTGAGTTAGTGCCTTGTCATAATGCAATACTGCCTTCAAAAGAGGTGCTTCTCTTGTATGATAAGGTTAATAGATAAAGTTCTATCTCATTGAGACCCAAAAAAACCCTAGTGAAAATAGCGAAAGAATACATGTGTACAGGATTGTATGTGGCGATGGATAAGAAGACTTGGCGTTAAGATATAAAATGTAACATTTCTGCATTACCATGCCCAGAAACTAGACCTGCAACTTAAGAAAACACATGCAAAAAGGCAAAACACAAGCAAATCAAGAAAACTTCTTCATCAATTTGACAACACATGCACAGCATTTAGACATAGCGCTGCAAAGATGACAACGCAACACATTAGAAAAAAGCTATGCAAATAGACTGCAACACAATGGAAGTGTTTTCAGAGGACACTTAAAAGTGATGCACACGTCCGGACATGCTTGTTGTTGACACGGATTTTGAGTCACAGCGCTATTAAGGTTTTCTTTCCATCAGTGGTGTTGGAAAATGAGTTGAAAAGTAAGTGTTTTTGATTTGTTTTAACATTGTGATTGCATGATTCAGATATTAGCCTATTGCAGTGATCTGCTGTTAAACCCTCATTCGCCTTTTGCTTGTAATTAGCCTGCCAATTCTATAACCTGATTAAATAAATACACACGGTTAATTCATTGTGAAACCATAGACTGTATATAGTATGAAACACGCTATGTTAGCTGGCTATAGTTATTTACTATAGTTACTCAGAACTGTCACCAAGTGACGTTCAAGAACGAAAACAAATTCCAAAGATGCAGTTTGGCAGCATAAATTATATTTTAAGATGTATACTGACCCATTCTATGAAGAAAGAAAGATATATTTCCTCTAACTGCATGCCAATATTAGGCCCAATCTTTCTTTATCTCCATAAGCAAGTTATCCAGTGTTGACCAGTGTTAGTAGCCTTCAATTTGCGATTAGTTACTTTAAAAGATTGTCAGTTATGTTTTAGTCATTTTATTAGCTATGTCAGCAAAACCCATCGGTAGTATAACTTGCTTGTCCCCTATTAAGGGTTCTGATAGTAACTATCGCCAGCTAACATAGCGTGTTTCACACTATATACAGTCTATGGTTTCACAATGAATTAACCGTGTGTATTTATTTCATCAGGTTATTCAAATTGGCAGGCTAATTACAAGCAAAAGGCTAACGGCAGATCGCTGCAATTGGCTAATATCTGCATCATGCGATCACAATGTTAAAATAGATCAAAAACATGTACTTGTTGTCTCATTTTCCAACACCACTGACAGAAAGAGAACCTTAATAGCGCTGTGACTCAAAATCCGCATCAACAACAAGCGTGTCCGGACGTGTGCATCACTTTTAAATGTCCTCTGGAAACAAAAAAAAAGTGTTCCCTGGAAACACTTCCGTTGTGTTGTGGTCTATTTGCATCGCTTTTTTCAAATGTGTTGCATTGTGGTCTATGCAGCGCTTTTTTCTAATGTGTTGCATTGTGGTCTTTGCAGCGTGTTGTCTAAATGCTGTGCATGTGTTGTCAAATTGATGAAGATGTTTTCTTAATTTGCTTGTGTTTTATCTTTTTGCGTGTGTTTTCTTAAGTTGTGCTGTGCTGTGAGCTCTCAGGGCCACCGTACCAGAGAGAGATCTGTGATTTACTCAAGGTTGCGGTACGTTTCATTTGATTGCCTGTCGCTGTAACTTCCGGGAGAGAATCAGAGAGTGAGAAAGATAGTCAGCGAATGTGACTAAACATAACATGGATAAAACTTTAATATGTTACTTTGGCCGTGACATTTCTGCCTCAGGAACATCAAATAGATTTTTTATCAGCAATGGTTGGAGACAACAACTCCCGTGATTCCACACTACTTATGTAATTAGTTTTGTTGTTACTGATTACATTAACATACTGTGTGTTTAACACTCCAACTATATGAATCTCCCAAACCTTTTGGTAAAACAGGAAACAACAAACCTTTCCTGATTCGCAGTGTGACATAATGTATTCAAAAAACTATCCAAAATAGACTACCCTTGTGTAATGTAATCTTCACAGTTCACAGCCCAGATATTGTCCAAGGCCTTGGACAATATCTGGGCTGTCCAAGGAAAAGAAAAGAAAACCCTAGGTTTTTCTTTTCTTTTCCTTGGTTTAACACAAATAATAGAATACATTTCAAACGTACAACACCACACAACTTGAATAGAGGGGTTAGCAAAAAACTAACAAACAACCAATTCATTTTCATCAGTTAAAGCACATGTTAGTTTGTACAGTAAAGCCCTTCACTTCTTAGGGCTGTGACTGATTAATCGTCTTCTTTTGTCCATGAGTTGTCTCGATGTGGTCTGATTTTCTTATATTCAGCACCCAGAGGAGGAATTCATTAATGTTCCTCCTCTGTTCTGTGAAAGTTTTTTTGCCAGCTGTCTATGTTTGGTGGTTCTACATACCGTTATTATGATGCCTTTCTTGAAAAACAAACTAACTTATGTTCTTTCCAGTTTAGAAGAACGATTCTTTCAATGCATGAACCAACCAAGTCCGTTTAACACTCTCATCAATGCTGTTGTTTTACTTATGATCACTACAGGGCAGACAGAAAAAGTCACCCCAAGGATCTGTGACTTCAGGGACGTCTCTCACACACAACATCACATAAACACTTCACCTCATACAATACAGGTGCTGATTTCGGTGTTTCTCTCCCTGCTCAGCTCAGGCTGTAATCACAGTGCGCCAATAGATGCCCACATCCTATTGTTCCCATAATCAGCACTTAAGCTGTTGGCAAGCACTCTACGCTAATTTAATACAGGAGGTAATGAGTTCATTTGCAAAGATCTGCATATTTTGAGAGGTACCATGCAAAAACGCCAGGAGTGATGGAAAATCTGATTCCCTTAGGTGTGTTAGAGGTTTTCTCTCCCTATTCCTGTAACTGATTCCTGTTTCTTCTCAGCAATCATAATGACAATGGGAGCCTATTTAATTCTGCTGCAAATGAATCAAGTGTAAACATCATTAGGTATTGGCATGAATTGCATTCATTTTCAAAATTAAGTTTGGTACTTTCCACTTGAGCAACCCATTGGCACTGAGCTGAATCCAGAAATGAATATTATGGGAAAATAAATTGTTAACCCAACATACTTCTGGTGTTTTCATTTCTAATTTAATTTGCATGTGTCTTTTCATAGTGCAGCAGTCAAATTCTTAAGTAATGGTTCTGACTGGTTCCTGCATCCGATTCATATTCATTAGGTTCGCAGTTATGGCTCAACACCAAGGATTGCTTTCCCTGGTGTTTAGATATTGAAAAAAAATAATAAGAAAGAGAAAGACAAGCTAAAAGGGAGAAACGCACATTTTTTGGTTGAGGTAAAGTGCCAATATGCCGAAATAGAGACACATTGACATGTGAACCTCTTATGAGTTTGGTTTTGGTCCTAACACTAGTATGTTAAGTAGTATGGTATAGTAAGTCATATTATATTTGAATTCTCCTTACTTTTTGAAACTTGAAACTTTGAAACTTGCAAATGTTAAAAGGATAAAAACATTTTTTTGAAGAAACTGTTGAAGCCTCAGATTGGGCATTTCACATGCTGACCATGTCATAGTGTTTAATCTACAGACATTTGTACAATATTAATACAACCAAGTCCAAAGAGCATTAGCTATCAACATTTACAACATTTTGGAGGAACCTTCCTTGTGTTTACTTTGTGTGCCTCTCAGAAAGCAGAAGCTAGTTAGCTATCTAAAACACGTACTTTAACTGATTATACTTAGATTTTCTTTCAGCTCATGTTAGTAACAAGTAATTAGTTATAGTTACTAGGTACTTCTCCCCAAAAAGTAACTGAGTTAGTAACGGAATTACTCCACTATAAAAGTAACTAGTTACCAGGAAAAGTAACTATTGCATTACTTTTAATTATCCCCCCTTTTGAGCTCAGAATTCATTTTAGCATACTCCGCATCTATGTATTTAGAAAATGTCTTTCTTGCATGGCTGACCGGCACCTGCTCTCCCCGGTATTTCGCCAGTGAGGGCTCTGAAGGAGTCTGAGTCAACTGTTGATAGCGGGAGCATGTTCTCAACAACATACCTGCCTATCATGGAATTCAGCTCAGTCTGTGTCACAAGTTTTTGTGAAGCTGGAGCAGAAAAATCCAGCTTTAGCTGCTTGGACGGTGTTTTTGGCCACTAGTGTTGTAGAAGCGTGTGCCGCTGAGAGATGCTTCATTAGATTAGAGTTGTTTACAACGGATGTGGAGATTAAAGTGGTGTCTGTACGTCCACTTTGAAAACGTTAACTTTCCCTCCGGACTCGCCTTGCTACAGTTTACCTCTGCTAGTTTGTATGTCAGAGGCTGCTGTGTGCGTGTGTGGTTTGTGTGTAAACTGAACACTGCCTCTAATTGGCTTACGAACTCTCACTCTACCTTAGAGAGCCGATCATCATCACTTATGCGGTTGTCTCGCCCCTCCCTCCTCCCTCACCAAAGCTGCAGCTTCTGTGGCTGTGAGCCGAGTCGGATGACAACAACTTCAATGAGTAGCTTCAGTTTGTAACACGACACATTTAATTGTCAGTAACGGTAACGACGTTGCAACGATGGAAATAGTAATTAGTTAGATTACCCATTATTGAAAAAAAGTGACGCTGTTAGTGAGGCCGTTTATTCTGACGCCGTTATTCCCATCACTGGAAAGGATGTGGTTTATCAAATGACCGGACTGTAAAAACTCACAGCAAGAGGCAGCCCTTTGACCTCAGAACTTGTATGATACACTGTGTCAGGATTCAAATCATGATGTAATGCAGTAACAGTAACAAGTGTGATGCTGAAATCATAAATGATATGAAGCTGTGGATAACATTATCAGCTCACCAGCTGAGTAAAAGCCTGTTAGCCTACTGGAAGTGTAATGATTGATTACTTTTAGTCCTGGCCCATACAGACAATGCACTGATTGTTGTAGCAATATTGTCAGTTGTACCGAAAGGAGAAAGATAATGAATGAAGGGGGCACTGTCACTTTAGAAAAAAAGAAAAAATATATAAAGCCTCTTTTTGGAAATGACAAGTTTCAACAGTTAAGAACATAAATAAACAACAAAAAACATCTAGGATGAATAAAATTATTTTAGTTTTCATTTTAATCTTTAATCTGTTCAGCTTTGAAAGGTGCTGTTTTGTATTTGGATGGCTCCAAACAGTGTCTTAAAAAGAGGTTTTTCTGTAGAAAAATCTCTTCTTCTCATATTGTTCCCAATAAAAGAATATATTTATTTATTTTCCCACCACCTTTGTTGTTGAAGTGTAGAGGAGCTTGTCATCCATGTGCTGAGCCTTTGAAAGAAAGTGGTTTTGAAAGGATGCATCAAGCCAGCCAGCGTCAACCCCCCTACAGCACCTAAACAGAGCTTCTCTCAATCCTCGTCACAGAGACGACGACTGCTGAATACTGAGCAGAAGAGACAGGAGCTGCCCCTCAACCTGAAACACACCATTATTCTCTCTCTCACTCCCTCTCTCTCTCACACACGCACACACATACACACACACACACGCACGCACGCACGCACACACACACACACACAAGATGGACACACATGCATATGCATACACACATGCAATTAACTCCTCTAACTGAAACAGCACACACCTACGCAGGGCACACAGAACACTTAACAGCATCAGACATGCAACCACACACTCCCTTTCAGCAGGAAAAATGGACCATCTGTGTGCTCTTCAAGCCACCAGCCAATGACATTGTTTAGGACTCATTTTAACAGCAGTCGTGAACTGCATTCTGAATCTTTGTGCAGTCGTTGCCAGCATTTGGTGTTTGAAAAGGCTTTTTTGTTCTTGTTGTTTTGCAAACATCTGTGTGTGGATGTGAAAGGAGCCTTTTTTAATAGAGCTACGCTTCACCAATGTCTCATCTACTGTATACACTTAAACTACAGTCGTCTTTGAGCAAATGTACCGAGGTGGTAAAAGCACAAAGTCGTCATGCTAATGAGATTTTATTCTGATCACGTATTTCAAGACTTTGAATATTGAGTTCAAAGAAAATACAGTCCTCTGATCACCAAATGGATTAGTTTGAAAGAATATTTCAATGGAAAATGTTTGACTTCTCCATGTGCGTACTGAGTAGGGATGTCACGATCTAGTGTTGACTGGCCCAGTCCTGATCCTTTAATATTGAGTCCGATCTAATGCTTATATTTACTTAAATGTTAATTAAATATGCGTCTGACACATAAAAATAACACCTGTAACCTACTTTACCAGACTTAACTTAAAAACGTCTATGAAATCTCAAAAAACTGTAACAAAGGCTAGTCGCAATTTCCTGAACCCAAAGTGTCTTCAAATTGCTTCTTTTGTTCAATAAACATTTCAAAACCCAAATCCTTCCATTGAAGAAGCTGCAACCAGATTGCCAGAATAAATGTTAGCTGTTAATGTTTCTGTAGAATCACACATAATTATAACTTTACATTTCTTTATGTTGCAACTTTACATCTGTTAAGGTCAAATTTCCTCCAAAAGAAAACTTTAATTTGGTTCAGAAATCATCTTTGTTCAATCAAATCTTTGTTTGGCTTAAATCACCTGTTTTGTCCACCAGCAATACAGATAAAAATGTTTTTCGACCTCCTGTCAAAAAATAGGTGGAAATATCCCCAGGTATCCCCTTAAAAGTTTCCACTGGTATTACTCAAACCGCAGTCAGCCTTTTGGCTGGCTTGTTGACTTTAATTAAAGCCACACCCCCCCATCTTCTGATGTGAAAGTCAGCTAGGAATAATTTAATGTGAACGTTATATGTCACGTTTGCTTGGACTAATCTTGGACTTCTCTGTTGTTTGCAGAAACGTTAACTGCTAACATTAACAAAATAGTTGTCAATTAACTTTCAATTAATAGACTAATCGTTGTGTGACTGATGTATGACTCTGCAAAATGTACTTGGAATTAGGGATGTCCCAATCAGGTTTTTTTTGCCTCCGAGTCATTTGATTTTGAGTATCTGCCAGTACCGAGTCCCGATCCGATACTTCTATAATCCATTTAAAAAATGAAGAACAGCGAACAAACAGATCCAGGATGTCCCTTATTTTTTATTTTATTCACCTTATTTTATCATTTAACACTTATCATAGGTGTGGTTGGCAAAGGACAAAAAAGCAAGAAAATATAAGGCTCCACTACGTCTCTCTTTACATGTATTTTGTCCCGTTGTTGGCTTCAGAAAGAAAGAAATTGTTTGCCCCACACGTCCAAAACTCTTAGAACACACATTGTTTCCCCTAGATTTTTTGTAGCAGCTGTGCTCTGAGTCGGTAACCTAGCAACACTAGGGGGGTTCGGGGACATGCCCCCCCGGAAGAAAATTTTGAAAAATAACCCTTTAAATGGTGACTACTGTTGAAATTTTTTTAAAAAAAGTCATTTTCAGAATTTCAGAATCAGAATCAAAGACATGAGACAAAATAGTGTAGAAGGTGACATTGCTGCTTGAAAATATGTTAACCTCTTGAGCATTAGAGAACTTTTTTTTACCATTATTTTCTTTATTATTATATATTTTTTATGGAAACAGAATCTGTTTCAGAAGTCAGTGGGTCACATCACATGGAAGCTATTGAGAAAAAAAATCATAATTTCTGCATATTAATATTCATATAAAATAGAGGAAGCACTAAAATACAATAAAAAGAGCTGTGTCTTATTTGTCTAGTTTGCTGATACAATCTGCTGCTGGATTGGGCCACATGATATCGAAAAAACTGCACTTATTTTGCATTAATATATTTATGCTAAGTAATTTAATGACGGTCCCTAAATCAGTTTCCAGCGATTCAGCACAAGGCTCTCAGAGGTGAGCTAACCGTCCTCCTGCTGCTAACACTGGGCGAACCTCAGTAAAGTCGCGGCTGGACCCGAGTGAATATCTGCCGAATATCCAACCTGAAACTAACTTCACCTCAGTTCGATGAGTCGCCTGTTGCAGCCTACTTGCAGAGTGACATGAAGACATGAATCAGAGGCACAAAAAACGTGCGGTGGCCGGTCATTATGTGTTTACCAATACCCGACCCGTGCCTTGCGCACACACATTTTTCCCATTTGTTTTGAAATATAATAGATCTGATAAAAATAATGACTATATATATATATATATATATATATATATATATATATATATATATATATATATATATATATAATATATATATATATATATATATATATATATATATATATATATATATATATATATATATATATATATACACACGCACACATATACATATATATATCCGATCCCTGATCGCAATGTAACGTCCGATTCCAATCGAGTCTGAAACCACGTGATTGGCCCCGATTTCGGATCACGTGATCGGATCGGGACATTCCTACTTGGATTAGACCATAAGCTGTCCCAATGGGGGAGCCAAGAGAAGCCCTGGATGGACACCAGTTTTAAAATGTATTTCGACGTAGAACTTTAGAAAAGTCTTTACCTTGTGTTTTTAGTTTCAAGGTTTTTAAATGGTGGGCTTTGTGTTGGAAGGTTATAATGTCTGCACAAAATCCCCTTCCATCTCCTCTAACACAAACATGCCTTTAGTGAAAAGCTATCGATGGTATCACAGAAAAATATTCAAACTGACGTAAAGAAAGTTTTCTCTTTTGCCTGTAAACTTGTAGGAGATCTCTGCTCCCAGCCTGTCTCATTTCAAAAAAGCATGTATCTTAATTCCCATCGGAGCCTGCAAACCTGTTTGTTTCTGAGATTAGCCCTGAGCCCTTACCAAGGAGCCAGGGTCCATTTGGTCGTATGGTGTGCCGAAAATTTTTTTGTTTGCCATCGCTGTCTGGATCTGCGTCCCGCTCACATTGGCAAAGTGAAATCAGGAGGAGGTGAGCAAGAGCTCAGCCTGAATAGAACAAGAGATTAGAGAAACTGGAAGAGTTGGAATGAGGATAGTCCAATAACACACTTCCTCAGCCCTTGTCAGACAGAATGGGAAACTTATCCGTGTGTGTCAGCAAACTGTGTTTAACCGGCTGCGTCTGTGTATTGTATTTCTTAACCGGCGGTACATGCAGTGCTGGCTGTGGCAAGGACATCAGACGCATCGATATCCGTTCGCTTGGAGCCAGTTTGCTCTATGACATGATTTGCTGATCATGATCATTAAGAAGCATGTATCTTAATTCCCAGCGGAGATTAAGATTAAAAACTAAAGAAGTTATTGCTTTAGAGATCTATAGCAGCACTTTGACTTTGTGTAATTTTTAATCAACAGAAAAATGTTTTCTGTGTTTATAAACCCATAGCATTTGTCCTTGTCCTCATTGGCAGCAATTAAAGCTGCTGTAGGCATTGTAGTTGTTTTTAGTTAACTTCTTGTCCGTTTTGCAGCTATCAGTCCCCACCCTCCTCTGTATACATCACCACAATCACAAGAACCCTTTCTTTTTTCAAGGCAGCTCCCTTTGTCTCTTTTCTCTTTAGCGCCCCTTCATTTGGGTGCCAAATCGCACAAAATGACAATTTCTGCATAATATCGCTTTTAGCTCATCAGTTTGATGATTCAGTATTTATCTCACAAATAAAAGGTGTGCAGAGGTAAGCTGGCTGGTCACGTGACTGAATGATGATGTAAAATATGAATGAGCCCTAATATGTGTTTGACCACTTGCAGCATGAGCTGAAAACACAACATTTCACAGGATTGTTGTGATGAACATGTATGCAAAAATCTACATATTTAAACATCGCGCAGACACAGAGCCACACTGGCTTTCATTTAGACATGCACAATTTTCACTTCCTTTCAGCTTTGTGTTTGTCTTAATCTCCTGAGAAAAATATCTGGCTCTTAGCGGCTAAATGCTGCTAATGCCCCACAGTGTTTACTAGCTAGTTCCGAAGTTTGTGTATCCTCAGAGATAAGGAACTGAAGTAAGTCTCCATCACTACCACTTTGGAGATTCAGCTGGTTTGGATGAACATTTGGTGTGAAACTGGTGACCTTTGAGTTACACAACTGTCTGTGTAATCCCTCTGGGTTAGATAGAAAGTTGCTTCCCGCTGCACAGAGCTGTCTCTCTACAATCCTTCAGCTGCTCAGTATTATCCATCTTGAGATAGTTTAAACAGCAAAGTAAGATGCTGAGAATAAACAGATTAGTGCAGTGAACATAATTCTGTGTTTTCACAAGACTTGTGTCTGCTCTTTGTCTTGGGTTGACCCACTCGAGTGGAATGAGCTCATAACTCTTCTTGTTTTTGAGAAACCTTGGCATCAAGCATTTTTATTTCCACTGTTATCTTTTACCATGTCATTACTGTTTTATCTGGATTTATAGAAACATCCTTGGGTGAGTTGAATGTCACTTAGGCCTATGAATAAAATGTATTATTATTGTTGTTATTATTATTATTATGGATTCCACAGCATTGTCAACATTGGCCTTTATTGTTGGCCAATGAATAACTCAAGTCTTTCACTGCCTGAATCCTGACTTAGTTGATGCTTCTTATAGTATATCCCTAACAATGACTTATTTCAGACATGTTATACGATTCAAATGGCCTGTGTAGCTGGTCTTAGAGACCTTCATTGATTAGCCACACTATCGCCTTGATGTTGTTCCTAGAACATCATAATTAATGTTGTCTCAGGACCATTATTACGACTGACGAAAGCTCTAGTGATGTAATAGCTTTGTGACTCCTGTTGGTGATTTTCCTCGATCATCATAATTTAAGTCGCTCGGGGACCGTCATTTCAACTCAGGAAAAGGTGACTAAGTCCACATTTGGAGCAAGCCCTTGTGGCTGTTTGGGTTACATTAATGAATTGCACAGTAGACTGGAGTGCTGCAGGAATGAGTCTTAAAACCTGGAAATGAGTTAGCAGTTTTGCTTTTCTAGTTCCCAAGTTGCAAACTGTTCTACCTTTAACTTTCGAACTTTAGTAGACTGAACTTTATACATTTATTTTAAATGTGTATAGTATAGTGTTGTAGGAGGCTTAGAGGTGGTGATGTTGAATCATGTGACTGCGATATACTTTGTTTATAACATACATTGTTTGCTTCTGATTGCATTTATTCATCAAAAGTCATAAAAATGGTGTTCATCTGTGAGGATCTGTGTGGTTTAGGAAAAGATGATTTGGGTTAAAAAACACCATTTCACTATGTTAACCACATGTTAAAAAAGATGACTTCTTCCATGTGCATATTTTTGTGGTCTTTTTCCTGAGGCACAAAGCTATGACATTAAAAAAAACCTGGTTGTTCAAGGAACAACATCAACACGGTGATATCAGATTGAGCTTCATTGATCACATTGGCAAGCAGCTAGATAGAGCAGGACCTGTGGGCAGCTGCCAAGTTACAGTAATGTATGGGAGTAGGTCTGCAGGAGCTGTATTGTTCTTCTCATGTCACAAACCTGAGCTGCTTCATTATGTAGAACTTCCATATACACTGTGGCCATTTTGTCGAAAGTAAACCATACAGAATCATGAAGGCACAACCCAGCATGAGCAAATAAACATTTTTCAATCGAGATTTGATCCTGAAAAATATAAACGTTGGAGAACATTCTCTGCAAAATACTGGGTTGTTTAGGTTATAGTAGTGACTCATGGGAGGACGAGCACAATAGTTTCAGATCTTTCTGCTCCTGTCACGTAGGATCTGCTGCCCCGGTGTAAGCTTTCTATCTGTCGAAGGAGCCTGAGGGTGATGTTTGGTTTCTTTCTTTGGATGCTGTCTGCAGCCTCTGCCCACATGATGTAAGAGTGTCTGCGCCGATGGTGGTCATAAATGACACAGACGTGGTAAATGTTATGATCTTTCTGGGGAACATCCCTCTCCTCAGTCTCTTCTTTCTCGTTTTTTTTCCCCAATGGCTTCCCTCATTTCACCACCGTGTGTGTGTTTGTTATGTGGGTGTACTGTGTGCTCTGACTCTGGAGAGAAAGACTTTTTTGCCGAGCTCCATTCTCCCATAAGATAAGATGATCTCGATAAGAGATCAAGATACCGTTCAGCTACAAAAACCCCATTTCCTTACTCCTCCAGGGGCATTAAACCATTTCCTTTTGCTCGAAAAAAGTGAAAATCAGGCAACCCAAGAATTCACATCAGCACGGCCCCGCATTACAGCATCTTTTCCACCTCATTGGCTGGCCTTTCCAGATGCTATCAATGAGCAGGTGATTTTGGTGCAGCCCATAAGTTCTGCATTGCAGAGGTATGCTCTGAATCACTAAATACAGATTGTGGTGTCTTCAAATTGTATTTAAACTATCTGCACAGCAGCAACCCTGACTTCAAGGCAGAACCCTGACTGCTGAATGCAGGAAGTACAAAAAATATTATATATTCTCCTTTTTATAGATGAAAGGTTCCCAATTTTGATGCGTATAACTTTTGACTTGTACCAACTGTTTCTTCCCATATTAATGCACAATATGTGTATACTTTACTTTCAGACTAGCGAAGATTATGATTGAACACACACAATATTCTTGGCCTTCTACAAGACACATACGGTGATTAATTAATGAAGTGTATCTTCGTGACAAAAATGAAATAAATTATCTACATCCATGGCTGTCTATCTGAATCCTTCTGCAGTTTTATCAGACACTACCGAAAAAATCCTATGCCCAAATTACACTTTTGCACATTTCACTTCAATTCTGTGTTCAAGGTAGGAGACACACACACTACCCGACCCTCACATCAGGAAGGGATACGAAAAACACAGAAAATCGAACGTGAAGTTGTATTTATTTTTAACCGTGCGGCAATAAACAACAAATTTGGTGTGTGAAGGCCTAAAGCTTTAGTAAACAACCTTTTCCGTATATAACCATTTTTATCATGTCGGCTTTCATGTGTACGCTTTCTACATGTTAATGTCATAAGTTATTTATACCTTAAGAAGTTGATCAAGAAAATGGGTTAAAAGTGTGACAAATTAGGAATTTTTGCTTTTGTCAGCTACTGCAAAATAAGATGCATCCTAAATAGTTATCCTGTTTATGATTGTTTTCACATAACCTCTGTCTTTTAAGAATTGGCTGCAATTGTTCTGTATTTTCAGAGCTTAGAGGTTTTTGCACTCACTTTTGAATGAGAACACAAAAATGAAACTGACATAAAAAAAACACTAGCAAAGCAAACACTGACAATAGTTGAATGATGTATAGGCTACAAACCACGGCTGCATTCAGTTTCTGTTGCTGACAAGCAACACATGCTGTCCCAGTGAGTACTTCTCAATTTTGACTGCTAATGCTTAGCAGCAAATTTCCGCCCCACTAAGTAAAAAATGTAACCAGTGAGGCTTAAAAACTACTGTACACAGACCTCAGTTCTGCAACTTTTTTGCATGACTAAAGTTGAATTCAGTGACTTGGCTGCAAAAGGCCTGCTGTGTGGACAGATACTCGGCAGTAGCACAATGAAGAATGATCCCACTCCCCCCCCTGCACATGTCTTTTCATATGCTAATCCAAACCTCCAGCACACCCACTAATTACTGATCCTCAGTCAGCCACTGGGTCCTGATTCACTCCACTGAGCAGCAGGCACATTCAAAACCCCAGGAGAGAGACTTGAGCAACGGGTCATTTATGTGATGTACACACAGACATGAATCAAGTTTGCAGCTGGTGCTCATGTGTTTGGAGCTTAACTCACAATAAAGAGGTAACCACTCTTAGATGTTGAGTGTGTGGGAGGAAGATTCCAGAGTGAGTGAGAGATTTCCTGATTTCAGTTTACTTTAAAAAAGTTTTTAATGTGGTTTTAATTTGTGTCAGTATTAATTTAAAAAGAAAAAAAAGTTAACACTAATTCCAATAATCAGAAAAATGCTGAATATATGATCAAATAATCTGTCAGTCTGACAATTGGTTGACCCACATTTACAATTTATACATAAATATATACATATACATACATACAATATAGGTATAATTAAATTGTGCTCTTGATACTTAATGCATTTTTTGTCAGACATGTTTTTTTATACTTAACTTATGATTAATATCGGATTGATAAGTTACTTATAGATTACTTTTGGGTGCTTTTTACAACTCTGATTGTTGAACTGTAGTTCCGTATGGCTTTCTAAGTAAAGCTAATCATGACAAAAATGTCCAACAACATGTTTCAGGGTAAATGCAGGGTAAAGTAAAAAAGAAAAATGTCATCATTTTTCAAGTTACTTCATGCTAATGTATACTTTTTGTCAGAGAATGCATGGTCACATTGAGTTTCAGGCCTTTATTAAGGATATTTTTACTCCTCTTCCCACTTAATATCACTTTAGCCGCCTGCACTGCAGCCACCTCATACTTAACACCTAGTCCCTAGGCAAAAGTGTGTACCAACATACAGTATATGTTGGATTTCTGACAGGATACACACTCCAGAGGGAAGACAAGCGGTGTAAATGTAGGATATAAGACATATAAATAGATAAAAAACAAATCCTCTTACAAACTTAGGCACCACAGCATCTTAATTACCCACAAGGGCCCAATAGACTTTTATGACACCTGACAAGAGATGAATTTCATTAATGAACATCAAATGACTTTGGGATTATTAGCCCCCTAGTGAATGCGTGTGTGTGTGTGCATGTGTGTGCGTGTGTGTGTGTGTGTGTGTGTGTGTGTGTGTGTGTGTGTGTGTGTGTGTGTGTGTGTGTGTGTGTGTGTGTGTGTGTGTGTGTGTGTGTGTGTGTGTGTGTGTGTATGTGTGTGTGTGTGTGTGCCTGCTCTCCCCTGTGACTAATGTATCATATGCGGCAGCAGGGTCGTCTATAAATAACAACATGATGTTCATTTACTGAGCGGGAGGGGTGACTTGTGTCTGGGCAGATGGATGAACGGGTGGAGTGTGTCTGTGTGTGTGTGTTGTTCCCCATCCCCTTGCTTGCATACTGTAGCGGACGGTCAGTCAGGTTTCATTTGAGACCTCAATATTTGGCCCACACACAAACTCGGAGTGCCTGAGGCTAGGATAACATTTTCTGGAGTACACAGCAGTTCCTCTCTACCCCGACTTGTGCAACGTGGTGGCGGATCCTTGCTTACCACATGTATGATGGGCAAGGGTGGAAGTTCACATAGCCTTGAGAAACAATAACATCACAGCTGTAGGCCTCTTGCTGAGTGAGTGGGCATGCTTTAACGGCCGGATGTCAGATTATAGCTGAGAAATGCAGGATTGAGTTTGGGTGTTGGGTGGGAACCGGGGCAGTTTTCCTCTGTACCCTGGGGCCCAAAGAAAATGATTGTAGATCATTACAAGTGCTTATTTTTTTAACAACCAACAATTAGAGTCTATACTGTCAAAACATCTTTTTTGGGCTGTGAGATTAGATACTGCGAGCATGAGAACAGATATTTTTTTCTCAGAAACTTTTAAAACTCTTTCTGCTAGCAGTCAGCGATGTAGCACATTGCTTGTCAACTAGAAGTCTTGGGTTCATAAGTGCCCTTTAACCAGATACTTAATCTCTACCATCCACAAATAGCGATTTGAAGCTGGTGTGGTTTGTGGAGGGGAAGAATTTTAGCTCTTTGAACTCTTCTTGTTTGAGGGAGCAGAACACGCTATAAACACATTTTTTATTTTATTTATTCAGTTTATTTACTCACCTAGCAGTCACAGAGCAACAATATGATGGCTTAGGATCTGTGTTTTTGGCAGCCTGGCTAATGAAAATCAAATATTTACTCTCCTTTTAGCTCTGTTTTTGGCCTCCACCAACTCCTGAGAATGTCCACCAGCTGTAGTTTTCTGTCTGCTGTTTGGTACTGGACTGGGAGTGTTTAGTTGGTCGACCAGAGCTTTTTCACTGAAAACAGCTGTAGGCAACAAGGCTGTTGAGAGCAGTGAGACTGAACAATGAGAGACAATGAGAGAAAGTTTGGTGCCGTAAAAGCAAAGCAACTGGCTTAAAGAGGCTAAACACTCGTAGGACTGAGGGGAACCGCAGTGATGATAGTTCTCTGTGGTTTGATACTATAAGAGACAATTTTCACGTTACATGTAATTCCATTTTTCCGTTGTGAGTATAAATGCAATAGCAATAGACATTTCTCTGTGGCATAAAATATTCATGACTAAATAAGCAACATTTAAATTCAGTGTAAGGAAAACAAACCTCTCCAGTTATTCTTTAATGTAAGTTTTAAACTCTGTCAATATAGAACAGTAACATCAAATACAGCAGATGTAGCTTGATAGCATCATGAATCAGCGTGGGATCATGGGAGTTGCTGTCTTCACTGTAAAAGAGCCACCACTGCGATTAAAATCTATCTGACTTTCAAATGTTTTCATGATACGGTAAGCCACATTCACTGCTTCCTTTCTCACTTTCATCTGATGTTTCCCCAAAAATTAAATTGACAGACAACCAAATGAAATGCACCATTACCCTGAATAGAATGAATCATTTCTGTGGGTTTGAACAGTGATGGAAACAATTGGGACTTGAGATGTAAAAGTACACAACCAAACACAGCAACGTTCTAACATTCTTAGACATCTTAATGTGGACATTTTTATATATTATATCTTTTACTCAGCCTCTCTGTAGTCAGGACTGTGTGGGTGTGGAGCAGAATTGATTGACATTGTTGTCTATGCTATGATAAGCAAACTGTCTGACAGCAGTCATCAGATTCTCACTGTATTGTAATATAGTTAAATTCTGATCGGTGTGTGGAAACAATGTGACAGTATGTCAAACTAAATCAAAATAAAGATACATGTGGAGTCAAAATCTGTTTTGTTCTCTATGGTAATCGTGTTTGATCTGATTTCTATTGACAACCACGTTAATATGCGTCAGCTCTGCAGTGTCAGTATTGAGCCACTTTGGATTAAATTGCAAGGCTTTTTCATCCAATAAGCATCAAGTAGCCATTTGTCTCTTATTTGATTTCTCAGGCATATTTGACATTTGGCAGTAATGCCATTGTCCTGCCAATGTTTCAGATACAAGAAAAGCAAATGTGTTTACAACCTGACTACTAAACAACTTGAAAAATACCCTTCTGTTGGCCTGCAAAGGGAAGAAAAAAGCATCCATGTTTCATTTACTGTCTGTGATTAGCCTCTTCTGTCAACAGCTGGCTGTGACTGTGTCTGGTACCTATGCTTGCAGCCTCTCCCTCATCTAACGAAAGGAGAAGAGAAGGAATGCACAACAGAACTTTAACAGAAGGGTTTGAAATGAGATATAGTGAAAGATGCAGGTCTTTTTGAGACGTGGCGTGTTCGTTCTCGGCTGCGCCTCACAACTATTTGTATTTCGTTATCTCTTGATCATTTTTCCAGTTAATTGATTAGTCTAGGAGTTGTCCATCACATTTCCTTAGGATCAGCAATGATGTCTTATCCAAAGTCTTCTATGTTATTGTCCCACCCAAATATCGTGGTAGACAATATTATGTAGCCTCATTCGAATTCCTTGGCCACCACCGCCTCTTTCTCCCGCTTTAAACCTGATAGATTGTCGAACTGGTGAGCTGGTGAAACAAAGTCCTCCATGTCATGTATGTTAAAATGCTGCATTCATGCTGCTACATCAGGCCAGTAAACCTGTACTTACGTCTCTCAGCTCGGTCTCATCGGCACGCATTACCTCCCCTGCCAGCATGCATTTTCTTTCAAAATAAAAGCCTGAAGAGCAGCTGTTTGATATTTGATATTGTAGGAAATCGTAATGACTGCAAATCACATTATAGGATAATATCTCATATCGTGCAACATGGCGAACTCTGAGGAAGAGGACCTGCTACCTCTGTAGATATATAAGGCTCATTATAAGGTAACAAATATACAATACACAATTTGTATTTTCAAGTGATTGTACACCAATGAAACAAAACTTGGAAAATGTTATTTGATACCTGCCAATAAATCATTCTAATTCCTACATACTGGACCTCTAATTGCTTTTTTTTAGTGCCAAACAATTTTCTGTTGATCAGTTTCCATTTATCAGCTGGTCACGTCTACATTATTGTGGTTCATAGACCTCAAAATATTCAGTTTGAACCGAGATCCATCACAGCTAGACTCCCCTGCACACTTGAATGCATGAGCAAATATACACATTCCTTTGCTTTAGCCAGAAAAGTAGGACAGCCTGTTCTGCTTAACTTTTCTCAAACGTTACAGTCGAGCTACAAAAATGCATTTGTTTGCAGAGGGAATACCTCACTGTGCTAGCGTGATGAAAGCTTTGTTTTCATAACTATTATTGTTTTCACTCCACAACTGCTTCTTTGTCAAACTAATGATTTCCTTCCCTTTGTCCACGAGTCCACAGAAGGAGGTGCATGCGGTATACACAGAGAGAGAAAGAGGAAAAGCCCCAGAGTTTCACTGAAGTCCGTTCTCACCGGCTTAGTGACATGTCTTGCATTTCAGTTCTGTCAAACACACAATCCCAGAACTTTACAGCAGTATCTCCACAAGACAGCTATGCTGAGGACCTCTGACTAACATGTGCTCATATGGTCTAGCTCGGTCCTCCCCCTTCACTTTCTCTGCAAATGGTACAGTCCATTTAAAAAGGTGCTTGTCATCTCTCAATGCTCTGTGTCCTTTCAACAGTCAGCTGCAGGGAGCACATTTCACAGGGGCAGTGCTGGCTCTCTAACACACACACACACACACACACACACACACACACTTGTGCTGTTACGGAACTCTTGGACACACACAGGCATGCTCGCACATTGACATAGACACACACACACACACATACGTTCGCACAGACACACGCACATACAGACACACACACACACACACACACACACACACACACACACACACACACGCACATACACACCACACATACACCATCTCCAAAGCAGATACACATTTCCCATGAGCCGGATGCCTCTCTTTAAGGGGAAGGACAAACTGCTTTGAGGATTTTACTTGGCTTTCTCACAAGAAAAGGAACGAGAACAGACAGAAAAGGGAAAGAGGAGGGATTTACTCGGGGACACCTTCCTTCACAGGAAATGGTCAACTTGTCAGCATGACACCTTGTCTGGATTCCCCTCTCCTCCTCAGGCAAAAATCCTGAAAATGATGGATGACAACAAGCAGTTGGCCCAGCGCATCGATGGGGCCATTCAGTCCGCCAGCCAGGAGGTGACCAACCTGCGCTCGGAGCTGAGCGCCACCAGCCGCAGACTGGCCGAGCTGGGGGCGTCCGAGTCTGCCAGCATGCTGGAGACCCTGCAGCACAACCACAACGGTAGGTGAGCCGATCGGAGAGTGGAGCGAGACTGTGTGCTGGAAAGCTGTGAACATTTGTAGACGGATGAGTGTACTCTGATCCAGTTGTGTCTAATTTTTCAGTGTGTGTGCCCAAGTGTATTTTTATGCACATGTGTGTGGATGATGTCCAAGAGTGAGTAGAAAAAAACTTCCCTGTCCGTGGGAATAAGTGCATATTTGAAAGTCAGTGAGTGGATGAGTTAAACAAAAGAGGTGAGGGTGTTCTGCTGGCTTGTGTCCACTCTCAGTTCTCCCACAAATCCCCTCTCATGTTGAATAATTAACCTCCTGAACCTTTAAGAGAGGGTAGTGCTGCACTTTAGTAAGGGCAGAGTGGGTAAAGTTACAACCTCCTTTCACTGTCGGGCACTCTCTGTTTGCCAGTTCCTTCAGTTCTCCCTTAACTGGGCAATGGATCTGTGTCTCTTGAGGAGGAAGGGAAAGGAGGGTGGTTTTAGGGTTGCTGTGGGTTACTGTTACCGAGAGCTGTTTGAATGGCTGCCCAGTCTGTAGAATGCTGTCCCCTGTGTCCGCTGTGTGTGTGTGTGTGTGTGTGTGTGTGTGTGTGTGTGTGTGTGTTTGTGTGTGTCTGCTGCAGCTGCTCCGTTTGCCCCTTTTCCAACTTTTCTTACAGTCAGTTTGACACATAGATAGGTAACAGATGTGTTTTTTTTGCGCTTGTGTACATGCATAGGCATGGGTGGCTGCATTAGCATGCGTGCCCATGGACTGTCATGTCCTTTCAACTTTTGGCACACGCACCCTCACACTCCTCCTGTTTCCATAGCAGTCAGCTGGTACAGTGAGCCCATCTGATAGGATACACTGGGAGCACTCTGCTCCAAACCCATACATCTGTCATACACTTCCAAGATCAAGCTCGCTGAAAGGTCTGCTGCATTTCCTCTCTCATGTTCACAAGAAAAAAGTGCCGGCTAACTTTCCCTATACAGTGACAGAGAGTTATTAAGTCCTCAGTTGACCCCTGAAGTGTTTTTGTAAAGAGGAAAATGTGAATGCACGCTGCCTTACACAGCTGGTCAGGAATAGTTTGGTCATGTGTCAGCATTGTTTTTCAATGGACTGCCCCTGTCGCTTTGTTTTTCAGTTATTTCTTTCTGTGTGTGTGTGTGTGTGTGTGTGTGTGTGTGTGTGTGTGTGTGTGTGTGCCTTGCGGTATCCCTTTAACCCCGATGCACACTCACACTCCTGCTGTTTCCATAGCAGTGTGTGTGCCAGCGTGAGTGACGACAAGCATTCCTCCGGGAGGGTTTGAGCACTGATGTCATTGTCCCTCGTAGCTGCTTCACTGCTCAGCTGAAATTATGCCCGAGATGTGCATGTTCAGTGTTAGAATCACTGCAGAGTCATCTGTAGAGAGGGTTGATAAAGCTCACATAAATACCACATTAACATCAAAAAAATGCTTTTTTCACTGGTCCATTCTTAAAATCTTCGCAGCTCTTCTGAAATGATACACTTTCAGAAACTGGCAGCTATCTGCAGATCTCTCTTGAGATGGATTTTGTCAGACATAATTGTGTAGAAATGCGGTGCTAAGTGCTTCTGAGTGCTCCTTTTTTCAACATCAAAAAATGACACGCTTGTCCTTTTGATACTGAATATACATGGTTTTGATTCCTACTTTTGTTTGGCCTGCACATCTTCCCACCTCATTGTGTCTCTGTCAATAAGTCTTTTTTTCCAGCTTCACACCCACCTCTCGCTGTCTTTGCTCAAGCCCCTTTCTCTCCTCCTAGCTGTTCTTTACAAGCCTAGGGTGTATAATAGAAACGGCTGGGGATAGGGGGATTAGGTAATTTATCACCACTGGCTGTGTTGGGAAGAGATGTGTGTGCTAGGGGTTGCTGGTTCATTGCGCAGCCGGCAGTGTGGGAGTCCTGAGGGAAAATGTGTTGGAGGTGCTACCTGGCACTTCACTATCAGCAGCACTAACCTTGCTAGCAGGCTAGCTTACCTTAATTGCATTTCTACTGCCTGGGGATTTACATTTGCATGTTACATTCTTCCCAGTTAGAGCAAAAATTAAGAACAAATGGGAGTACCTCATGTGTTATCTTTTTGCGGTTGAGTTTTCCTCTCACAATTGTTTCTAAAACACACATACACACAAGATCCAGCCTCCACTTATCTCTCTCAAACCATCTTGCACCCTGTCTATCCTTTGAGCTCACTAGTATCTTCTTGCGGTAGTTCAAGAGATTCCCCCTGGATTTAAATGGACCACATTTTTGCTTTGTTGTGGCGCTGAGGGGCTGCTTATGTAGAGAAGTGCTGAGCAGCCATAAAACTGAATCAAAACTTTGCCTTTGGCCCCAATTCATGCCTTTCTCATTTTGTGTTTGTGTATGGGAGAAAATGTCACTTTCAGCTCCATTCTGGAAAGTGGTAAAGTGAATGAGAAGCCCATTGTAGTGATGTGTCTGTCACTTTCTGGTAGTCGTTTAACTGAAGGTACTTTGAAGTGTATTTTATTTTACCGTAATAAAGTTTCAATAACAGTTGTAGCGGATAAAAAGATTTTCGAATAAAATGCATCTTACAGCCCATTTAAAAGAGGTGCATACATGCTGCAAAAAACTCTTCTATCTGCAGTCTGCAGTTTGTGTGTGACAGGCACAGTCAAACAATTGGTGACACTAGATCCACTGTGGCTACCTTGAGTCAGTCTAGTGCAGCCAACACAGAGCTGAAGCAAAGTATGTACCAAACATCTGTGTGATGTTGACATCAAATTGGTTGGGTTTATTTTGGTATTCTGCACAGACAATCAACAGTGTTAGAGATGGTTAGGACAGAATTAAGACTGAACAAGTGGTTGTTTTGGTTACATTTCATAGCCAGCAACACAAATTTGTTCTTTTTAAGAGATTTAGTATATAAGAAAAATATAATTACTGTAGAATTTACATGTTTCTAACATGTTTTACTTGCTGTGTCAGATTTACGCAGTCCAACTTTGACATATCCTCAATACAGTTAGCAGCAGTCTGTAAAGGTCCACTTAGAGGCTTTTTCCAGAGCTTTCAGCCACATCTCAGGGGAGGACATTTGCTATGTGGTCATGGTTATGGCTTCTATTTGTCATCTCTTGACCTAAGATGTTATCAGCAGTTGTATTGTTGCTTTTAAGCACTACTAAAATACATTAAAATGCATATAATCGTATAATAAATGCAAATTCAACATTTATGTTCTCATTCTTTCAGTTAAAAGATGGCTTTATCATGTTGTGATAGCATTCACGGAGATGAGGACAGCCTAGAAATGCTGGTAGCCATTATTGTTATCATACAACAGCTATTGTATTAGCTACTGTTACAATTCTGCTCCTGTTTCGACTCATACTTCTACACTTTATCATGGTAAGTCTTAAGCTTAATGACTGTTCCAATGAAACAAGTTACGTGACTTAACGAGTTAACGTCATTAGCCAGCCAATCATCTTCATTGCCTCAGTTGAATTAATTTTCTTGAGTTGCCCTGTAAGCAAGAAAGACGAGCAGAAAAACAGTTATTTAGCATCTAGTGTTGTGAAAATGTTTCACTGTTTAATGACCCTGTACAAGGCTGCATTGTTTTGCGTTAAGGCTGAGTCAACCAGCCAGTTTTCTTTGCATAAATTACAGCCATTATCAATTTGCCTTTTTATATAAAGTTTAAAAAAAAGTTAGCAAAGTTAGCTCATGCTTACTGTACACTGGCTAATGTGTGTATACTGTAGCATTAGTGTCAAGTGATGTCAGCCAGGTACATCACATACTAGTGATTGGTTACAGCAAAATAAAATTCTTCTCCAACAGGAAAGGTTAACAAAACTATAACTATGTCTGATAGAGGTAGAACACAAGGGCCGTTCAGTCTTTTTTACAGTTGTGTGATGTTCAAGACCTTTTATGGGAAGAGCTGGAGCCTGACCAGGAACATGTTCCATGTTCTTTTTTCATATTTTATGCAAACAGTAAAATAACAATACACTATATTTATTTTGATTAGGTTAGTGCTTGATTTACCGTACATCCAATGCTTTAGACAGATTTTAGAAGTCATAGCAGATCTTTTTCAGCTACTATTTTCTTTTCCCAGAGAGAAAAGAGTCAAAAGCGAATGTAGCCAGTGTAAATCAATCAACTGAATCTTCTTTCCTAATATCTAGCAGCCTCTTTGTTCACCTAGCACTAGTATTTTTTAATACTTTGTGAATGTTACTGACTTCCCCAAAGTTTAATTTGGCTCTGAGTGGGAAAATCTGCTGATAATGTTTGAAATACGTTTTGGATAAAACGTTGGATATTTTATTCTGCCACTGATTGTATTCTAACCACTTCTCATGAGGCATGATAATGTTTATTTATTCAGCATCCAAAGGTTATGAGAGAAGGTCAGTCCTATCACATTTAATGACTTACCCATTCCTGTAGTTGAGGGTCAGACTGTTTGAGCCAAGTGTGGTTGGTCAAGCATTCACAGGATTATTAACTACTTCACCGCCTCAACACAAAGGCCATGCTTTTCTATCTGAAGCTCATCACAAAGTTTTACATGATGTCAGGATAATCATTTCAGTTAAGCAACGATTTTATCCTCATGATAATTAAAAATACAAAAATATATTCATCTTCAAGGAAGACTTATCCAGAAGATCAAGAAGGGGTTAGGCCTATTATATCATTTAGCGTGGAGGATTTGCTTTCTCTATACATCATTAATGAGCAGCCGAGATTGGCATGTTAAAATGCGACTGAGTCTACGGTTTGGTGATGTTCAGTAATTCTATTCACGAAAAGCCTCCGCAGCCATTGACATTAGATATTAAACAGGATTAAGAATATCGGGAAGCTATTTTTGTAAAAAGTAAAGGAGCAGAGAAGAACGACGGGGACATGACAAGACTACTCATGCTTTTAATACTATTAGCCAGAGCTTGAATTGGAATGTAAAGACGTGAGTACTCCGGACCAGCATCGGCACAGCATGTGCTACTGGGTGTTTTTTAAAAAAAAATGTATTTAAAAACTCTATTTCGCAAGCACCTTAAAGCAAGGTGAATAGCCCACACCTCTCTCAGATTGGCCCCACCTGCAGTCCTCAGATCAGTGCACTACTGTGATGGCTGGCACATTCATCAATAGAGAATTTTGAAAGCGAAAGCAAAAGTCCAATAAAAACATGGCATTGCAGTGAATTACTGTGCACTGTAATTACAATTTGTACGCGTGAGTGCGGATTGTCTGTGCTCAGTAGGGCTTCCGTCATTCTGTGTACAGCGTTAACATCCAATTGTCAGTGTATTAGAGAGACACTACTTGCACAGTAAATGCTTCATTAACACCGACAAGAGCTTGGACATTTGTATTACTCAGCTCATGAGTTTTCAGCTTGCACACGTGCATGCAATGACACATGTGACATGCATTCCTAATTCCTGATATAAAAATGGAATGTATACACAGCAACGGTGATGGAAATACTACCAGAATATTTCACTCAAGTAAAAATATTGTATAGGTAATTAGTGTAAAATGTACTTGACCTTGAAAGTGAGTGAGTATACTGTATACAGAAAAAAATATTCAGATGATATTGATGCTACACGATGAACCTAATAAGTCAAAGAATATATTTAACCACAAAACAGTACGTTAAATATCAACATATACACACCACACTGAAAAGCCCCAATGGCCAAAATAATGGTACATTCATGTTCTATAGGCAGTTGGCAGCTTGTGCCACAAACATTAAAGCACTCCAAGCATTAAAGGGAGCGGCACAGTTGACATCCACCTCTAGAGATTGAGTTTGATGTTGTATTCACTAGTCTGAAAGGCTTTCTGCCAGTCTTCAGCGCCACAAAGTCATCCACAATCTGCTCTACATTTAACTTATTTGCGCCCTCACTCTTAAAGCATAATTTGACTTTCTGCTCAGCCTCTCACTGCGCTCCACAAAGGTTTCAGATGATTGAAGCTGAAAGAGAAAGAGCGATAATTGCCAGAGACCAAGTTCCTCAGTGAAGCAGCAATCACAGATCCACCATGAACATTTTAGCATTAGTTTGCTTAACCCAGCACACACCCTCATTATACCAGTTTTTTAAACCTATGCTGAGGTACAATATTGCTTGTATATGTTGTGCTGTTCACAAACTGCTATCTATCAGCTAAACTGTTCCTACATTTAATTTCCAAGTCATTATTTGAAAACATGCAGATGTCTCCTCAAAGGCACAACGGTTTTACAAACAAAAAGTCGCAGAAGACTCATAACTTAAATATATGGAATAAAGACAGGATTTGCATAATTTGGTAAGACACTTTTATATCTCAGCTATTTGGAAATGTCAAAAGGCTTTTGCATAATGTTTTACCCTCTTCAATTAGGGTAATGTATGCAAAAAGGCGTCTTTGGCATGAATTTTGCGAGAGGTTCTTCAAATGTCACTGCTCTCTTTTTAAGAGTATGATTGAGTGCTAGGTTTATTACATTATACTGCACTCACGTTTATGAATACATATCAATAGCCCTGGAATTATGTTATTGAAGAAATTCCAATCATTTCATTTTAGTTTCAGCTATTTGTGAAATTTGAAGGAAATATCCGCTTTAAATACAACTGCCTTGTAATATTTGATATTTAAAAACCATAGGTAAACAATTTTTGGAAACCGGTGTGAAATGGAAAACCGGCAAGATGCTAGATGCCCAAACAATGAACATTTGACCACTGCCCTTCCTTCGTGTAGACCATCAAGACTGTGTATGTTTTGTTGACTTGGAGAAGGGTGTGTCCGTAGGGGAGTCCTGTTGGAGCAGCTGCCGGAGTATGGAGTACTGGGGCCGTTGCTAAGAACCATCTGCTTCTTTTATAATCAAAGTGAGAGCTGTGTTGGACTCTGCCAGGATTGACCCTTACCACTGATCTTGTTTGTGATATTAATGGGCAGGATCTCAAAGCACAGACAAAGTAGTGTTTCTGTTGACTTCATCAAACCAGGGAACCTGAACAGGCGCGGGAGTAGTTTACAGCCAAGTGTGAAGCGGCCACGATGAGAGTCACTCTACATTCCTACCCTCATCGATGTTCATGAGCTCTGGATAGTGTCTGAAAAAAGGGGGGTTCACGTATGCGGTCTGAAGTGCCAATTGGAAAGCCCCAGAAGAGGAGATGGAAAACATTGTTCAGGAGAGGTACGCCTGCACTAACCTGCTTAACCTGCTGCCACTGTGATTCCACCTGAATAAGCAGGAAAAAATGGATGGATGGATGGACTTTGCAAGCTCTAAGGAAAAGAGATAATTTCATCCATTGTGTTCTTTTGTTGTTAAGACGTGGTCCTGTCAAAATCCCCGCAGAGACACTCAGTTGTAAGTGCCCTCACATAGATTACAGGTTTTTTTCCATGAATAGCATTTCCTGCTGTCTTCTGTCTGCGCAAAGACGATATCTGGAGAGCCTGACATGCCATTAACCTCACACTCCCTGCCATTGATTTGATGAAGAGGGATAGGGATATGTAAAGCTGCTGTCACTCAGAGAGGCATTTGATGCAGAATGCAAGCTAGGTGTCTGAAAAAACAAAGAAACAAAAAGATGGGAAACATATAAAAAGATAATGCAGTCATAAAACCTTACTGAATGAATTACCTCAAGCTGTGAAAATGGCACCAAATCTCATTAGTGTTCTTGTCGATGGAGATGGCTTCTGAGTTCTTTTCTGTCTATAGCAATAAGAAACTTAATGACTTGTGCAAGGAAAAATAGTCCTCCTCAGGTTTCATGTTTATGGCACATTTTATGGACATTTATTTGACAAAGCTACGAAACAGATGGTTGCTCATGAAAGCAGTCCTCAAAAGTGCAACAAAATTGGAAACGCTACAATTGCCTTTGGCGAACTTCATTTAGCTCCTCTCCTGGCGTCAGCTGCAGTAACTTTGCTAATGAATTCCAACTTCAGAGTGAATCACCACCCACTGGAGGTTGTATCTCAAATGGAACGACCCATGTCGGTATAATTAATAAGGCTGAAACCCGAACATGTGGTTGAAGGTAGTAATTACTTGCCTCTGTAGCATGTTAATGATGAGTGATGCTAGTCTGTAACCATATGCTTAAAGGTCATTCATTTACATATACATGTAGTCATCAACTGAGTGAGAGGACCTTATGACTTGAGATTGATTACAATGTAGTGTGCAGTTAAAATATATGACCAGCCGTCTCTGACGTGTGAGTTCACCATATTCTGGGTGTGTGTCCACAGAGCTGCCGCACACAAACATTCCTCTCTGTGTGGCCTTGTCAAAAGTTATTGAGCAAAGGAGGAAAGTGTTTTCCCGACAGTCATCGCTTACCAACAGGCCTTGACTCACTATCAGTGGCTTGGTTTGACATTATAACTCTAATTCAAATATAATTGCACTCCCACGAACACACACACACACACACACACGCACACACACACACATACACAAGTTATTTATTCTCTACCAGAACACCGTTTGATGCCTGTCATTGCATGTAGGTCGGTGTGTATTATAAATTTGATGTTTTGGGTTGGTCATTGTGCATTAATGAGTTTGAGTGGCTTTCGGGTATGTAAATGAATGTTGCCCTCTGTCCTTCAGCCTGTCTTTCCTGAAAACTGATGCTAACAGCACTCTCTCGCACAGCGGCAGATGGCATGAGCGAGTGTGCTCGGTAATCGGTGACATTGCACATATTCAGATGCCATGAAGTGCAAACGCTGAGCCGTGTCATGCATAACTTTGGAAGTACAGGGTGAGAAGGAGGGGAAAAAAGTGCTTAAGCACAATGTAAATGTCACGCCGAAAGACATTTGAGAGAGGATTTGGGATATCCTGTAGCTCCTTGAAGGTGACAGGCCAACATAATGGATAGTACACAACAAGGATGGACCACTGTGAGCAATGATTAAAACTCTCATTAATTTGATGGAAAGCTTCATTAATGGGTGATGGTGGGTGGTGGGCATCATTGTTTTTAGACTGCAGACCCTTTTAGTTTCTAGATGGCCTTCATTTCACGTGTTTGCCACAGGGACCTGCTCAAGCATATTAGAACAAACTTTCTCCTCCAGATAATGTGGCTGCGAATCATTTATTACTGTATCGTTGCCAGTGATCATTAAGGAAATAAAATGGGAAATTAGAGCAGCTGAATCTATGCCAGTCTATACTGCAATTATATCAGATGGGACCCTGGTGTAGAAATCAGCCCAGTGGATGCTGATAGGTCTGCTCTGTTGCCCCAGAGAATGACTCCTAATAGACTGAGATAGGAGATGAGGAAAGTGTGTGCTCGTCAGGCTCGCAGCCCCCCAATGATTTCTCCTTGATGTGATGTGACGGGGACTGAGGGGGAAGAGGGGGTTCACTGCGGGGCTTCCCAAGATTTTGTCAGCAATTATTCACAATGAGGTGCAGTCAGACGATCAGCCATGGCAGCAGCAATGATGAAATGACATTCTTTTCATCTTAAATTTCTGGCAGTGGTGGATTGAAAGGATCTGAGTTTTTGCCTGTTTCTGTCCTCTGTTCCTTTTCTGTGAGTCGGTGTGCAGTATGTTTGACCAGGACAAAGTGCTGCAGCACTGTGCGGA
Source organism: Diplodus puntazzo (assembly GCA_963678695.2). Taxonomy (NCBI): domain Eukaryota; kingdom Metazoa; phylum Chordata; class Actinopteri; order Spariformes; family Sparidae; genus Diplodus; species Diplodus puntazzo. Next base: position 14,638,130 of record OZ023165.1, on the reverse strand, counting down.
GACGGTGTAAATCTTGACGTCATCCTTTTCTCTGCAGTGAAGTAGAAAGTATTTCATTTTCTCATTTGATTTTCAGGCTTTATATTTTGACCTTTGGGGCATCCAAAGAAACATTTGCAAAGCTTTAAACGTTGATAAACTGTACCATGTATTGAAATAATACGAAATAACTCCCTATTCATTAACAAAATTGAATGCAGAGCGATGTTCATCCTCCTCAGGGTGTTAATTTTGGATGCTAGCTGGGGGGTACATGGTGTGTGCAACCCAAGTAGATAAGGATATTTTGGGCGGAGGTATAGTCGAATAGAATTACTGCATAGCTCTGCAGAGGTATTGGCTTGCCTCGGAGCATTTTCAGACGTATGTACTGGTCCTGGGTCGGATTTCTCCTCGCACACATCCCACTGCCACCGTTTAGGACCTGACAAATTGAGTGGGCTCTCGGATCAGTGAGTCTGTAAAGCCTCTACTCTGCTGTGTCAAACAGCCTCCACCAGCTCAGAAGGACCAGTCAAGGGAACTGTGAAGGTGTTTCAAAGTTTTTGTGAGACATTGCCGTGAAATTGCTACGCTGCTGTTGGAAAACGCACACAGGATGTTATGTTCTTGGCTTGATCCAGTGACGATCAGTGTTTACAGAGCAGGATCAGTGGGTGTGGAGAGGTGCTCATAAAGAGCAGACACTAACGCAGCTATTTGTGTATTAAACACTCTCCTCCACCTCCCACAGTTTGTACTTGACATGCTGCTTGGAATGATGCCCTTAAATCTTGTTGATGGTGTTGAATTTAGATAAGTACACTATCGAAGTGTACCACTAACAGTTTCCTTCCTCTGTTGATGCCTTTGTCCTTAATTTAAAGTAGCTACTGATCATGTTTAGGATGGCTCTAGTTTATATTCCTGTCATCACTAAATTTAAAAGTCACAATCCAGATTTTCGAATCCATCTGACTCGTACTATTTCTATAAAGGCGTCACTCTTTCTTCGGCTGTTTTGGCATTGGAATGCTTCGACAAGATGTGCAGCTGTGAGCCTTGCTAGTGTCAAGAGAACCAGAGGAGAATGGGTGTAGACACATTACATCATTACTGTGTTTGCTATGCAACAGGTTTGATTACAAGCAAGCTATCCAAGTTTCATTAATGTATAGAATAAGTATTTAAGATAACGGCAGAGAGAAAGTTAGTGATTGCTCATTGTACTTCTGACCAAAAGGACCGAAAAAGTAAGGGTGTTGAAACATGACTTAGAAGAGTTACTGTTTGCTCATTTTGAAGTATATCAAAGCTTAGTTAGAACCATTTCCTACAAGGATATCCCAGGAGTGCACCCTTAATGCAGTGTGCCCTTCCTTTGGATGAGACCCACATACTGAAAGGAAAAAAGTATTAATCGACAGAGGGACAGATTCATAAATCAGCTTTTCTATTCATCTAATTCTTGTCACTTTACCTCCGATTTTCTCGTCCAATTATCATAGCACCAATCAGCAGCAGACGCAGACACAATACTGTGTCGGTGTCTGTTCAAGTCAGTTAGTCACCGGCCCTGGCTGTTGTGAATATGAGTGATCATCCAGTCTACAATTGTCCATCTATCAGCATGCAGGCTGTCCAGCCAGCTGGTGCCTGCTGGGTTGGAGCGGCAGATTGGGCAAGTCTGGAAGTCACTGCGGCGGCAGGTGGGGCCCGCCATCAGGTACCGTAATGCCCACTGGCACAGACGGGGCGGCCTCAGAGCAGCATGATGGGGAAGGGACGGGGCATGTGTGGCGGAGGAGAGAAGGAGGCATCTTGAGCCATGCGTGTGCCAACCCTGACAAATTGGATAAAGCCTCCAGTGAGTAGGAAGGGCAGTGCCAGTGTGAAGCTGACATATGAAGAGGACTCGCACAGTGGGTGGAGTAGGCAAAGGGTGGGAGGGGTGGGGGTGGCGGGCAGCAGATGTGTGTGTCATCACAACTTTGGCATCATGCTGAAAGAGAGGAGGCATTACTTTACCCAAATGGACATCAGCAGACTGTATGTCTCTGTTTATGTGTGTGTATGAGAGAAAGAGGACCTGCCCTTCAGCAACAAGACAAAAAAAAAAAAAAAAAAAAAAGCTTCCTATGGTGCAGCTTTCACACGTACACAGTGTCTGTCTGGGGAGAGTCCTCATCCTCTACCTCATTAGTTTTTTCACGTGTCATAAACCAATTTTTTTTGCCTTTCCACTCCTATTACCTGGAGTGAAAAATGACTCAAAAGTAATATTTTATCTGCTGATGTATTTGTGATTTGAAAATGGCCACAGACTTGCAGTGTCAGTTTAGCTGCACTGTTTGTTCCATCAGAATAGGAGACGTACAATACATGGAAAACTGTGGAGAGGCTGTTTTGCAAGTGAACAGTGTTGCCTGAAGGTGGTGGAAGTGTTATTTTAACCACATCACTTCAGTTTGGAAACATAATTGCCCTAAATTTGATACAGTTTAATTAACGTTATTCTGTGGATTAGATACTCCTAATAGATACTATTTAAAGTCTTTCAAGTAGTGTGTGTAAAGGTAACAGTAAGTTACAATACTTTTACTTGTATCAACCAAGAAAAAGTTCTCTTATCACACCAGTCCAAGCACAAAAACATTTGGCCAACCGTCAAACACATTGCAGGTGTGCTGTGATAAATGTTGCATCATTACATCAGAAGCTGAAACAAAGTAGCTCGTTTACACTCAACTAAAGCAATTACCGATTTCTCACAGTTAATTTCACCTCAGGAAAAACATTTTGGATTAATTCAAATGTTTCTCCCGAGTTGAAACGACTAACCCTTTCTCCTCAGTGTTTTGGTTCGAGGGTTTGTTAATTCAAAAGGAGTTCCCGGTATGATGATACAAAAACAATAGCTCTATCTCTGCGACTTTGTTGGCAGACAGAGATCTGTATTATCCCACTTAAGGACCTGTCCTGTCATTGTCTTTCATTTTATTGATCGGGATAATAATACAATGACCAACTCCGTAGCTTACTGTAGTGTAGCTTTTATTATGACAACGTAAGTAAGAAAATATTAGATGCTATGTTGAGAGCGATCTATAGTCTCTCCGCAGTGTTAATTGAATTTAACGGACACTGATTATCTGAACTGCTGGTCTGAGGGAGCGCATCAAGATGCCGGCAAAGCGAAAGGCCTCTCAGACTCAACAAGCAAGGCTTAGTTTGGATCGATGCATCTGAGGGCGTCCTTTGACTCTCATTGAGCCCACGTGACCCATGAACGTGGACCACACAACCTCCAAACGGATGATGCAATGTCCTCACACATCCCCATTAGAGAGTGTTCAATGCGTCACCATGCCTGTTTAAGGCTCATTGAATCTTTATCAGCAGGAAGCTGAGCAGATGCCTGATCAATAGGCAGGGGAAAAGGAACAGAAGTGTCACTGCGACCAAGTGATCCTTTTGTAAGCCGTCACCCAAAGAAAGTGCCTGGCCTTCACTTTTTGAGCCATTGACCTGAGTGATCTATTATATATTCCAGACATTTGTCACTTGCATTTTATTGCTGGTGTTGCTTTTATTAACCTTTTAATTTTCTTTTCTTTTATTGTTTCTGCACGCTTGGCCAGCCCGTAAATGTGCACTTATTGGCCTACAATACTACGAAACTGCCGGCACATTGCAGGGTTCGTTATAAACACCACTGATATAATGATAACTTCACTCATTGCTGAGATTCCTGGCATTTAGAATCGAACATTCTGGCCCATGCTCTCGTAAACAAACCCCCACATAGTTGCATTTTCAACTTCTGAAAGATGGAGGATAGTGCTACAAGTGTCTGACTGGCAGTGCAACACTTTTTTTCCTCCAACACAAATTAGCTTATGCTAAAAAGTTAACAATATTCCACCTCTTCACAAAATCTTTTTGTTGCATCTCGGCTGTCGTTTGCTAGCTCGCTCCTGATGTATAAATAGTTCCTGTCCTTTACCTGAACTGTTGATTTTGCATGTCCTGGACTGCAGACAGACATCCAAGAAGCTGTAAGTTACTTACTTAAAAATCAAGCTGTGAACATATGGGAATGGGAATCAAGCTGTGAACATACCTCTACCACAGAAAAAGCCTCTAAAATGTAGCAGCGTGCTCCTATTTGTAGTTTAGAAGTTGGCTCTTATCTGAGACATAACAAAGGCACAGGTACCGCCAGCTGCTCTGTCAGTCTAGAAGTCGTCATGACACTTCATCTCTCTCGAGTGAAGAGGATTTGTCTCGTATCCTGCCCATCCAAACAAGGAGAGTTCAGCCAGAGTTCAAAAGGAAGTTGACAGGGAGAGGGAAGTTTTCACTTCCCCCTGTGTCAGTTCCTCCCCACCTGGCAAGAGAGGTGTTTGGTTTGACAGCTGGTAAGTTGAAGAGACGCAATTTGCGGGAGACATTTTTCTCTCTACCAGCCTCTTGTTTGAAGTGGATTTACCATCAAGGAGGATTTGGCACCTTTTTAGGGAATATCGGGAGGAATCTTAGACTCAGCCAGCCCCAGAGGAACACTTCTACTTATCAAACATGGTGGAGAAATGCTGTACAATCCATCCAGCCAATGAAAAACCAATGTGATATAATTTGAAACAAAAAATATTTAGAAGTGTTTCATGGGTTAGCAAAACAGTAGTTGTTATTCTTGGAGAGTTCTGCATGATAGATTGAGGAAAGAAAAGGATGACAGCAAGATGAGTTATCATGTCTCACTGGGACTTGCCAGTTACTTAACTTTTAAGGTTAACACCTGGTGGCTTGAGGCACTTTGGCAAGGCACATTTTTGCACAAATGGATGCACACATGCATGTATGTACACCCTTGCACACCCATACACACATCCAGAGAGCCTTGCTGGGTTATTTGCTTTGTGCAGTGAGTGATCCATGTGTTGGTATGCTCCCTGGCCATTAATTGATGTCACTGGCTGTGTAGACAGAATTGATTTCTGGTTCAGGCCATAAAGCACAATGCTACAGCTTTTCACTGTCAGATCCTACAAGGCCATTACCTTGAGAGGAAGTTGATGCCAGCGCTGAACAGATTCATGGATAATGTGATGGATATAGAAAAAAACAACTTTATTCTGCTATAACTTACTGGGCTTTTGTACTCTGCTGACCCAACTCTATGTCTAATGTGGAATCTAGGCAGTTTCGGGCAAGAACAAGTGCTCACAGAAAAGTCCCAGAACTTATCTTATCATGTGTGACTTCTGCTGGTGGTAGAACGACCCACTGTTTCTTTTTACTTCAACAGGTTAAGCTGAAAAGAGGTGACGTATTCATAGCAGTCAGTGCGCCGGCTTGTTGGTGGCGCTATCCAGAGAATTACCCGCTAATATTCGTAGCTCTGAATGGTAGGGAGACAACACAGGCAATCACTATTAGCTCAAACTTTTGATCCTTATTTACCTATAGCAAGCAGTTGTGAGTGCATTCGAGGGTTGAGCTCACGCTTGTCACAGCCCCGTGCTTGCAGGACCACAGTTGTCTAAGCAGAGCAGAAAACCTCCCTTCTGAGGCCTGTTCTATTGTTCTGTGTAATGGTGTAATGTTCACATATCTGTTTTTTATTTGTGCTAGTTTTGAGACTAATTAAACGCAACGCCTCCTCCTCCTCCTTTCACTTTCAACTCAAAGCGTTCAAATACCGATTTCAGGGTTGGTAACCCCCGCAATGGTAAAAGCCTCAAACAGGGTTCGTACGGTCATGAAAAACCTGGAAAAGTTTTGGAAATTGAAAATGCATTTTCTAGGTCCTTGAAAAGTTCATGAAAAATAACAATTCCTGTAAAGTTTTGGAAAAGTCATGGAAATATTGCGTGGATAATATTTAGGATGCGTAAAACAGAAATAAAATGATGTTGTGTTATTAAAACGGGCGCGGTCGGGTATTAGTAAACCGGCCACTGTTGTCAACGTTGTTTGTGCCTCTGATTCATGTCTTCATCTCACTCGGCAAGTAGTCCATTCGTTTGTCACGACGGAACTTCATTTAAAGCAGAGCTCCACCAAAGAGCCTGCAATCACTGCGGAAGGTTATCTGTTGTGTCAGTGTTTCCCCTGTATGCATTCTGCTGCTGGATTTTCAGCGCTGCTGCCAAAAAAAGAGAAAAAAAGACGTGATTTCTGTAGGTGTAATATCACGGGCGAATGGCGAATTTAAGTTGCACACAGTGAAAGCACTTCACCCTAAGTTGTCTTGAAATCGATTATTATTGTCATTACTTCTATTTGTATAATTTCTACAAGTCACCGTTTCAGCTGAGTGACTGAAATTCTCGTCATCCTATTCAAAGGCTGCAACAGGCGACTCATCGAACCGGGGTGAAGTTAGTTTCAGGTTGGATATTCGGCGGATATTCACTCGGGTCCAGCCGAGACTTTACTGAGGTTCTCCCAGTGTGAGCAGCAGGAGGACGTTAGCTCACCTCCAGAGCCTCGCGCTCAATCAGTGGAGACTGACTTAGGGACCGTCATTAAATTACTTAGCATAAATATATTAATACAAAATAATTGTTTTTTTCAATATCTTCCATGTCATGTGACCCAGTGACTCCAGCAGCAGATTGTATAAGTAAACTGGACGAATGAGACACAGCTATGTTTATTGTATTTTAGTGCTTCTTCTATTTTATATGAATATTAATATGCAGAAATTGTGATTTTTTTCTCAATAGCTTTCATGTCGTGACCCACTGACACTTCTGCTCAAGAAGTTCACATATTTTCAAGCAGCAGTGTCAACCTCTACACTATTTTGTCTCATGTCTTAGATTCTGATTCTAAAATTCTGAAAATGATTTATTTATTTATTTTCAAAAATCTCACCAGTTGTCACCATTTAAAGGGTTATTTTTCAAAATTTTCTTTTGGGGGGCTAACCAAAAAATCTCGGGGAGACACTGTTTTAAGAATTTTGGACGTGTGGGGCGAACTTTATCTTTCTTAGCTGAAGCCAACAATGGGACAAAATAAATGTAAAGAGAGACAAAGTGGAGCCGTATATTTTCCTGCTTTTTTGTCAAATCACTCATAGGATCAAGATGTGTCTGTGGTTTGATTTAGAGGCACCGATTTTCGGTCTTGGAAATTCAATGAAAGGTTATGGAGAAGTCATTGAAAAGTCATGGAAAACTATTGCTAAAAAAGTGTACGAACCCTGCTCAAAGCTTCTGGGTCAAGCCCTAAGTGTTCCACTGATCAGCAGACTGCCAACAGGTAAACAAATGGATGTCATTCTGGATTTTGAATATAAAAAACAACTGAAGTGTGTTGGTGAGCAACGCTTAATGTAAAAACAAACTTTTGCTTTAATTTGCTTTCAAGTCACCTCAAGAGGACAACTTTAACCATTTAAAAGATAGCTTGACAAAAAAGGCTTATTTGCCTTCTCTACTTTTTTGGAGGCCGTTCTGTAGCTAAAGTGAAGCAAACAGGAGATGTGATGACAGGTGCAACAGAACTTAAGCCATAGAGATCAGTGCAACAATTTCCTCAATACAAGATTAAGTGTTCATATTAATTCGAGGACAAGTGTTCAGTCAGTTTGCGAGTTTGCTAGCTGCTGTAAGACGTCCTAAAGCCTTGAGGGATCACAGTAAAAAACATCACTGTTATTATAATAAAGAGAAGCTTTTGAGTGTGTAGAATATCATGCTGAGGCTATGTTCCCATATCTATGTTTGGATCCCTGTCATTACGTCTTGTTATTGTAAGAATATCCCAGAGATTGATGTCTGTGTGCATCTGGATCCGAAGCAATAAGCTGCTTATATTAGATTTTAAATCCTTCACATCACCAAACAACATCTCGGCTTTCGTTCCGTAATCCATAATCAGTCCATTCACGCAAACTTTATTTGGATGCTCCAAAAATTCACTGATGGATTGCCAAAACTCTCAACTTTATAATGTCCTATAAATCTGCAGCTTGTAATGCGATCGATGTTCTCTCTTTGCATATCTCAACTTAACTGGATAGATGGTTAGGCAGCCCTGTGTGGCGGGCGAGCACGGCTTGCAAGGAGGAATAAAGTCTATCGCCTCATAGACAATCGATCTTTGTCAGGAGTGACGTGCCAGCCTGCGCGCTGTCTGTCTCCCTCCGCAAAATTGACTTACATCAGGCTTAGTGCCCAGATATTGCTCTGCTGCTCTGGGTTTCAGAGAACTACTCGCAGGCTTCTGCTCCACACCATGGTGCCAAAGTGTATCATTGATTCATTGATTGTCAGCCTCTTTGAGTTCTTGTTATTCTGTACATCTGCTGCACACGGTGTCACTGTCAATATGGTTGAGGGTTTATGAAGAACAAATTTGCATCAAAAGGTTATTTAAAGATCGCTCAAACAATTTCAAAAGTACGTATTTATGCTCTTCAGAAAATGTCCTAGTTTCACAGTTTTAAGCATACATTAAAAACTTTGGTGGTCTGCTTATGCCTAAAAATACTCACTAATAGTCAAGTGTCACCCACATTTGAAGTTTTTACAGATCAAAAATTTAGTTAGTTGTGTGTCACTTTGGCCTGGGTATCAAACCACAGAGCTTTTTTGGTATGGAACAAAATGCGTCTATACCACAGAGCATTGAAAATCATCGAGTACCGAAAAACTGGCATTGAATGTCAGATTTTTTGCCCGAAAAGTTGATTGTGGACGTCTTTATGATCAAGCTATAATAAACCGATTGCCCTACATTAGATGAACAAATCTTATTTAATGTAATACATAGTCATCCTTATATGTTAATGCTTTTTAGTTCATGTACAATGTCTTACTCCTGCTGGTCTATTGAGAGACATCTACATTCCGGAGAGGGCAGGTAAGTATGCAGTGGTTATAAGAAATGGACCGCTGGCTATGAAAGAGGAAATTGGACGGTGACCATTCAGTAGAAACAGCACAGGCGAGCTGTCAAATTTTCCTCTCTTGAAGGTAGGAGACATAAAACTTTGCGGTTGTTCTGCAGTGTTTGTTAGTCATGCTGCTCCTCTCATGTCATGTTATTACACTAAAGGATGGTTGAACAACTATAGTTTAGTAATGCCTGTGTTCACATTCGTTCTGCTGGCTTAACTGGAGACCATTGTTTGACAATTTGTACAGTATAACTAGATATCTTATGTCTACAGCAGAAGTACTGATTAAACTATATTTCTAACACCTGCATAAAAAGTCACAGCCTCTTTAGAGTTGCAATGGGAACTCAAACGCCAAACACCAAGGCAGGCAGGTAGAAAAGAAAAGGGTTAATGAACAGAAGCTGTTGTCCAAAGAAATCAAAGGCAGGCAGCAAAACTGAAACTTATCTGAGTACAAACCAGGAACAAAAGAGAAGAACTGACAACAAGTGAAGGAACATAACTGGACCAAATACACAAAGACTAATTCACTGTTCACTGTAATTCATAGTTAAAGGGGAAAAAAAGGCGAGAGAAAGACAAAGAAAAAGGAAATGTAAAGTAAAACGTGACACACAAAGGTATGACCTACAAAAAAAAACAGGAAATGACCAAACTTAAAGCCCAAGCCATGACAAGCTGGACGGTTAAAAGACAGTCGGCAACTACTTTGATAATCGATTAATCGTTTTCAGTCATTTTTCAGACATTTGTGTTTCCTGCTCCTTAAATTTGTTGTTTTGGGTTGTCGGTTGTCGGTTGGCCAAAAGCAGCAGTTTGAAGACGTTACGTTGGGCACAAGGAAATTGTGATGAGTGTTTTTCTTTTTGATGTTCTATGGCCTTAATGATTGATTTAAATTAAAATACACAGCAGAATAATCAGTAATGAAAATAATTGTAAATTGCAGCCCTATTCTGTTGAGATGCAGATCATTTAAGCTTCATTTTGATTGTAATTACACCGCGACCTTGTAGACTCTTCACACAAAGCTTCACGGAGTCTTTAGGATGGCGAGGGCTTTGGCTTGCTGCCCCAGATCAGAGCGTTGCTTGAGGATTAAAGTCACTTTCTAAGCGTTTGCCTCCACTCCAGCAACACACAGTTATCACAGCCACATGATCACACTATCAAAGCTCGTGCCCATGCCTGGGTGTAAGTGTTCACGAGCCCTTTTCAGACCTTAACAGCTCCACAAGATGCACAGCCCGCAATCATGCAAAATAGCTCAATTGTGTGCTTTCGCTGTAGGTGTGCTCGACGGTTCCACCTATGTGGAGGCTCAGTGACAGCATCCATGTAGATGTGAGATAGGAGTGCATGGCCGAGGGCACAGAGAGGAGAATTGCGAGTTTTCTCCGCTCATTAGGATTCTGCAGTGGCTGCCGAGTGAGGCAGAGATGAGAGGAACTGATGAGAGGAGAGGCAGCGGAGGGCCAGAAATAGATCAAAACCAAACTGGAGGAGTACTGGTGGGCATGGGGAGGGAAGGAATGTTGGCCCTGTAAGGCTGGACACACTAAATGGTGCTGTCTGACTGGATTGCAGATAGAGAGGCGCCCAGGAGAACGATAGCAATAGCCAACGAGCTAGCCTGCTAATGATGGAAAGTATTTAGGAATGCTGATAACAGTTAAGAAGGGGTCTTGGTTGTGATTGGGAAGGATGAAGATTAGAGAAACCCTCCAGCTCGACTCGCTCTTTTTCGTTTACTCCGTCTCTTTCCTCTCGCCGTTATCTCCCTTTAGTTTGGCTGTTCTGACTGTGATTAGTGGAGAGATAAGAGGCTCATGATTCTTCTATTTTCCGCTCCATTAGTCTGACTCACTTCATGCGGTTGGTCTGTCAGGGGCCGAGTGGCTGTTAGTCCTCTCGCCTTCATCGTCTCTCTTGTTTTTTTCAAGGCCTCTCGCTCCTCAGCCTTTCATCTGACACGCCGCACATCCCAGCAGAGGCGCAGGTTATTCTCTGCAAAGTTCAATGTCTGGCGTTTGACTCTCCAGAGGACTGAAAGATGTGAGAGAGGTCATTAGCGGATGTTTAATGTGGGATTCTTTAAGATGCTCAAACTACAAAAGCACATTCAGTTTCCTGTCATGATTTATCAATAGGCAGGTTTTTAAGCCTTTCAGTGCGAGCTGTGAATCCAGAGTCTGAATCAGATAATTACAGCTCCTCGAAAATGTGACCCCCAGTTCAGCAGTTCACCCCTCCGCCGTCCTCCCCCTTCTCTCCAAACAGACCATTAGCAGTGCGCTGGCCGCTCTGGAGCTCTGCGGATGAACGACATTTAAGAAACATCGCCTTTAGTCCTTCCTCTTCTTCATCCTTCTTGTTGGTTAACCTTTCTCTCTCCCTCTTCTCCTCCCGCTGCATTCTCATTTCTCTCTTTTCCCTCATTTGCTGTCCTTTTCCTCCGGTCCTTCTGTGACTTGCAGTTTCATGCAGGCAATATTTCCTCTTAGCCCCCGCTCTGCCACTACGCTCGTCTCTCTTTTGTATTTCTGCGGGTCCATGAGTGGAATGGAAGCAAATAGAGCGAGGCAGCGAGGTAGAACCCACTACCTCATCTGGTAATGAGCTTGGAAAGTTCCCAGTCAAAAGTACACCGTCTCCATGGAGACTGAGGTAAAGTTGCCAGCATTGCCTGCGCCCGGTGTCTTTCAAGGGCCCAGTTAAAGTAAACAATGCCAAGGTCACCACTTCCACGGGTCTGTTTCAGCATCTGCGACCACAGAGACACGCCGCAGTGTTTGAGGATGTTGTGGGAGCTTGTTTCTCTGTCATCTCTTTCATCCAGTAGCTTTTTCATTAGACTCACCAGACCACCCTCGCCGTGACTTGCCACCCAACTCACTTTGTTTTTTCCTCCAGTCCAAAACCTCTAACTCGCCATCCACGTGTTTTTCTCCTCATCTCGGAGTGAACTTTCTGAGGGCCTTTTAATTTCCCAGGCACAGATGAATAGCTCCATACGTCTCCATGCGGCCTGAGCCCAGCATATTTAATGTGGACTTGTTTGTGTGTTCTTTTATTTGATGTAGCTATAAGGTTCCTTGTCATAATTCTTCGCACTGTGTCGCTATGTTTCCGCGCTATTTAATGCCCTCTTTGTCCTTCTGCTGTTCCCTCCTCTCCGCCGACCCCCCTCCCGCCACAACCCCTGGGCCACCTCCATTTATTGTTCAATTTAATTATTAATGTTCCTAATTCTAGATGAGAGAACAAAGCTGCTCTGTCGTTTATTTATGCCTTTGAGCTCTGAGTCACTATTTCGCTACCACAGTTGCTGCCGCGGAGTCACAAGTCATTACTACTTGGCTAATTACATACAGAAGCACCTGCCCACACACAAAGCGCAGCACAGACGGGTGGTTTTGTCACATTTCGTTGTTGAGACGGCCTCTCTTACGCTGTGAGCTCAGTGTAAACTTTGGGTCATATTTGGAGCCGTTGTGTGCAAAGCTTTGTCTCGGAAATATCACAACCCAGTGGGCATTGTAGCTTAGTTGCAACCAGTATATTTCCACCACATTGTAGACTAAACCAGGGAGCCAAACAGAAATAAACAAAACCGGCATTCCTTTTCACTTCTGAACCTGCACAATAACTCCGTGCAAGCATGCGTCTTAGAAATTACCGTAAATTGCAGTATGCTACTGATTTGCACCAGCACAATTTGAAAGAAAATGTTACTGCAGCATGATTGTGATTGTGAAAAGGAAATGTTTTTTTAAATAATTTTTCAATGAAGTTGCAGTTGCTGGGCTGCTGTTTTCTGCTGCTCCAAAAGTAAACATTCACCTCCATAAGCCTCCTCAATGAAACCACTTTCATTTAAATTCATACCCAAGAAATATATCCACAAACCAAACTTCATTTGCATTTGTCTATAAAGTCTATGACTGATAATTATAATGTGCCGAATTCTAAAAAAGTTATGCCATCTATAGGGACTAATTAGCGCACAGCACTTTTATTCTGTAAAGGTCAGACAAAACGGTAATATTGATGTTTTTCCTTCTCCAAAAGTCCCGCTGTAACCGATTTTTCAACTTGTGTGCTCATCTACATTCACATGTTGTTGTCAAGCTGTCTAGCGACAGCATTTAGCAGCATATGCGAACCTTCAGACTTGCAGTCGCGCTGGTGCTTGACATTCTGCCCCTGTGATGCCGTGTTTGTGTATAGATTGCGCAGCTCACATGTCACGGTGTCCGACGCTGTCCCAGACGCTACGGGGCACACATCTAGCCATTAATTGAGGCTGAGGGCAAACCCAATACAGATGGTATTTGCACTGTGTGATGAAGAGGATTTTCTGGGTTTACTGCAATCTGCAGCGCGACTATGGGAGGAGAGGAGAGACGAGGAGACCGGAAATTGGAAACGAGAAATGGGGGAGATGGAAGGCTGAGAGAGAAGCTGAGAAAGAAAGTGACAAACATTCGGTGAGGAGATTGAAGGCAGAGCTGCACAGAGAGGAGGAAGGAGAGAGAAAAACAGAGGGGTACATAAAACATACACAGAAACAGAAAAGGAAAAATGTAAAATCACTTGTACTTTCTGATTTGCTCTGTTCGGTCATTATGTCACAGCACACCGTACCTCCTACATGATCATTCATTGTGTTCATCAACGTTGATTGGTGATCTTGCCCATAAATAATATCGAGATCGATACAATTGCATTCACACTTCACAAGCTAGATTGCAATCTTTCTTCCCCCTTTTGAAACACCTAGTAGACTACAGTCAGACATAAAAAAGTCAATGAATTTCTCTTTTTTTAGCTCCTCATTAGCCATGTTGTTAGCTATAACTAATTTTTTACAATATGTCACTCCAGGAAGAGCCACGTGAAGTAAATTATCCCATTAATTCCCATTAATTAGCTAGACTCATTTACACTACTGTAGTCTTATAATGATCCGAAAACCTTTTTCACTTCTCATAATAGCATAAACAAAATCCAAACTTTTTGCGGCATTGCTTCAGTCAGTCAAGTGCCTCAAAGTGCACTAGATTAATGCACTTAATCTTACAATGGGCCCCCAGTTCCCCCTACATTGTCCGAGGTCCACCCACCATAGTCTCATTAAATCCTGTGGGAAACATTGGCCTGGCTTGTTCATGTAGTGTGCAGGTTAAAATGTAATAACAAAAGCCAGATCCACACTGTTTTCTAGACCGTATGATTCACACACAACACACATTCACACAACATCCGAGTCCTGGTGAGTATAGACAGTCAGGACAAAGGGTTAACACGATCACAACCCCCCCCCCCCCCCCCCCCCCCCCCCCCCCGCTTTAAATACCAGCTCATTGTATAATTAACACTGATAGAATCTCCTTGAAACTCATTCAACTTCCTAATGTGCAAAGTTAACTTGATGAACGGCAAGCAATAACGCATCTGCGTCCTCCATCAGTCACCATTAAAACTGAGAGCTGGCCATTGCATCTCAATATAGCATTATTAGCAGCAGGGTTTCACGCGAACACACAGCGCCCTGCATACTAAACCAGACAGGAAGCCTCAGTGTCAATGATGAAAACGAACAGCTACTCCACTGTAAACTTTTTGAACGACCGTCAACAATGATGAATGGGAGTGTTTACTTGTACTGATGAGTGGATTTTAACTCAACAAACAGCAGCTGTAGATACTGGAACTTGAGTGAGACACATCGTCTTTTCCCATAAACTGATTTTCCTGCTGTCTTCAGACGAAGACATTTTATTCTCTGATATTCTGCAAACCCGCCAGGATCCCATGGTGGCACACAGAGTGTCATTGCATTTATAATTTCCACACACAAAATAGGACTGTCAGAATACAAGATACAATCCACACCTCCCAGATCACTTTCTCAACAGTCACACTCAGTTTTTACATACCAAAAGATATTCAGAAAGGACTTTTTTTGATGAATCAAACAATAATGTCCCCCACTGACTCACTCATGCAGCCAACACAAATGCATCTCAGTTGGTTGTACATGGTGATCTTGTTTCTTATTTTCTTTTTCACCACAGAGAGAGCTAAGATGATGAGTGCTTTTATTTCTGACAGCCTTTTTCTTCCCTTTTCATTGTCACCCGAGACTCCGCACCTATGTGTGAATTCCATTGTTACACTCGGGAGCTGAAACTGTGTAATGTCAAAGTATACGAGAAACCAACATAATTGTGGCATACAGTGTATGGCACAATTTTAAAAGAGATTGACTGTGAATGGTCTATCTTCTGGGAAAGGCTATTACATGCAGCAATGGTCCAGAGTTAGCTTGAGAGACATGTTGAGACAAAATACCAGTGTGTGGTCGTGGGCTGCTGTGAGAGAAAAAAAAAACTATCCCTATGAAGGAATTCTATGAGCTACTGGTTTATCGAGCACTCCATGTAGGTTCTGCTGCAGCAGCGTTTTAATTACGTCAAGTTTTCTGCTTTGATATTTAGAGGATTTGACTAAAATTATTTTTAATTTTGCTGAAATCTCTGGTCACAGCTCTGTAGAGGTATAAACACACCTTTATGGTTTAACTGGAGCCAATAGTTGAGATATCTGATCTCCACCTTGCAGGTTCATTGTCACTTTCTATATAAAAGTTTTCAACTTAACTTGGATTCTCCACAGAACTAGATATAATGATATTAGATGGAAAAATAAGGGGATTTATATGTGGGACAAATATATTTTAAACTATGTATACTGGTCCTATAGGCATTATGGGGAAATGAAGTTACCATCGTTGTCATAATAGCATTTTCTACCACAGTTGTATACAGTACTCTTACTTGTGCATGTCTGGAAAGGTAAAGACACATCAAAGTTATTGTCATTGTGCACAGTACAAGTAGAGAGACAATGAGCTGTTGTTTAAGAAATAAAGAATAATAGCTTGATTGTCCATGAGCTTTGAGGCTGCTATTTAAGAGGGTTAAATTGTTACTAAGACCATAGACTATATTTAAGAAGTGGACGTAGCCACCGGGATGTCACGCATTGGTGTGCTGTCTTCCTTTTCGACCTTTTTGGCTGACACATCTTTTTTTTAAACAGAAGTGACCATATTTGGATGTGAGAGTGGAATTGGAGAGGAACGCCTTGATAGCAACCTGTCAATCATACGATGGTGGTAGTAGTAGTAGTAGTAGTAGTAATGGTAGTAGTATTTTAATCAGTCATACAAGCAGTATAGACAGTACAAACAAAGTCAGCAGTCTATGTATTACAACTAAACAGGCTTAGGCAAAGCAAAATGCTGGTATACGCCTGTTTTACCTTCTGATCGTTTTGAGCTACCCTCCAGAAAAATATAAATTAATTGTCTATTTTACTCTGATGGGGACCGTAGTTTACAAAACAGACATCATGCTGTGTTGAAGAAGACTTGAAAATAGTAATTGAGACCATAAACTTATTTGTAAACTGTTAAATGATGTAATCAATCAAGTGAAAACTAGGGGGATTTTCTCATTGGCTTAAATACAATCAGACTACTTTTTGCAACCAGTGGAGTTGCCCCCTGCTGGCTGTTTAAAAAAATGCAGGTTGAAGGCACTTACACATTGGCTTTTCTTTTCAGACATGGAGGCTACATCAACTTCCTTTATACAGTCTGTTTTTTTTTCTTTGTTAGTTTTATTATCTATTTGCAATGATCCGGAGCGTCTGAAAGCTTTGGTGTGATATCATTTCTGTCTATTTTCTGTATGAAAGACCGTTATATAAAATTACCAATGAAGCATGTCACCTCACAGCAGCACCTGTCTCACCGCCAACTGAGCAGGAAGAGGAGGCTGTGGAGCTGCAGAAGCAACACAGTCGCAACTCTTCCCTCGCAAACATGATGGATCACAAAACAGCGAGTGTCTGGAAAAACAAAGCCAGCATTTAAGCTCCGAGCTGCCCACTGTTCTTTACTGTCGTCCATGACATAAATCTCAGTCAAGGCATACAAAGTGCTTCCTCCGAGAGGGGTGAGAGGGGTTATTTGTTTCACTTTGCGGGGAGTCCATAGGAGGTGGGTGGTGGAGATTTCACCTTGTCTTTGGGACAGTTTTAGAGGCTGATGAAAAAGTTTGGATGGCAGGCAGAAAACTGCTGATCACATCCCGTATGGATGTTTGATAGCCGTGACATCTGCATTTTTGAAGCACTGACAGGCTTCATGAATATGTCGGCCTATTAAGATGGAAGGCCTTCAGTTAAACACTCCACATTCTGTATATAAGCTGTAGATAAGAAATATTTGAATGGTTATTCTGTTGTATACAAGAGTTTATTGATTGCATGCAAAATATAAAAAAAAGTCTCATATCAGAAACAGTACATGCATGCTCTCTCTCTCTCTCTCTCTCGCTCACATGCAAACACACACACACACGCACACACACACATGCTCACATTGGCAGATAAATAGGTAGCTAGGGATTGGTTCAACCACAACAACAGCTGCTCATGTCTGGCCACTGCCATGGTAGCCGCAGCCAGCCATGCAGTCTGTGGACTGGAAGACACTGCTTATTTGCTGTGTATGAAAGCGCGTGCTGTATTTGTACCAGGCACACAAAGTTCTTACACATTACACATTGTGGGTGTGAGGGGCTCTGAATGGTGTGAATGTTTGACACATGTGACTCAACCAGTTTGATAGGAAACAAACGACAATATGATGGAAGGCCGTGTATTTATTGAGTCCTGTTTGGCTGA
Source organism: Diplodus puntazzo (assembly GCA_963678695.2). Lineage (NCBI taxonomy): Eukaryota > Metazoa > Chordata > Actinopteri > Spariformes > Sparidae > Diplodus > Diplodus puntazzo. Next base: position 14,620,471 of record OZ023165.1, on the reverse strand, counting down.
ATATGTACAAAAAGCCTAACCCTAAAGAAAACTCAAGGCAAAGTCTAAATTAAAATGTCCTCATTAAGATACCGGCTCAATGACACAATGAACTCCCTCCCTCTACATACTGTAGAAATGTCACAACTTAGTTAGACTAGGGCTGCAACTAATGATTAGCACTACGGTTTAATCTGCCGAATTGATTTTATTATTAATTGATCAATCATTTAGTCTCTAAAATAAAAAAAAGAAATGTTCATCATAATATTCTGGGGGCAAAATGTCCAACCAAGAATAAATTCTCACATTTAAGCTGCTTGCACCTCCAAATATTTTGCATTTTTCGCATCGATTATCAAAATAATTGCCGATTCACTTTCTATCAGTCGGCTAGATGATTAAACTATTAACCGTTACAGCTCTAAGTTGAACTAAACTTTTTTCCAAACACCCTTTAATGGATGCACAGTGATTTCTAACTCTTAATGGATGCAGCTGTTCACTGTGAGAACACATTTAGAGGCGATGTGAATGCAAAGTCTATGGAAACATGCAAATTGAGGCAAACAGATTCAGACTTGTGGGCATGAATTTAGCTGAATATGTTTCCACTGAGGCTGAAAACATTTCAACTTGAGTAAATAGTTATTTAAATGACTATGCCATTTGAAAAGATTTTCTTGTTTCTGATATGAGCTCCACAATGTGTGATGTTCATCTATGCACTGTTGTAGTCAAACTTCTAACATTTAGAAAAGTTTCAAGTGTGAATTAGAAAAAAAAAAAACACAGCAAGCCATCTTGTTTTCTGTTTATCACTGTGGTCAGTCAGCACTATTTCTTCTCCACTCACCGTGTAAATAAAGCCTTATGGGAAAGGACAGGTTGACAAATACATTATGGCACTCATACTGCACAAATCTCAGGTGGCTGTCGACCCTTACATCAAGCATCAACACAAATATACATTCCCTGCTTTCTCCACTGTTTAAAGAATATTTATTGTAGTCCTGCTGAATTTATCGGGGGTATAAGTGGATTTGACTTCACTGACTAGAGGCTTCATAAGACATTTATGCGCTGTGACATCTCCACAAGATGTTTTTATGAACCTCACATGTGCTCCGAATGACCTCCGCGTGAAGCACACTGCCCGTCCTGTGAGCGCTGCGTTTGTCTCCTGTGTGACAGTGTGTATGTGTGTGTGTGTCCCGTTGATCAGGGCGTGTCTTCAAATGGTCATCAGGGGGGCCAATGAGAGGATGCCTGGAATAGAGATACACAGAAACACACACACGCACACACACACACACAGTCGGGCGCACAGACGCACTCACACACAGATTAACGGGGTAAGCTGTGCCGCTCATCTGGGATAAATGCGGTCAGAGAGGGGAACAGCTGAGCAAACAGCTCCGGCAAGAGGCAGAGAGCAGAGTGGAGTGGGAGAGAGGGACGCAGGGATGACGAACTATTCATCCCGGCACAGTGTTGGAGACCGGCTGCCACGTTGGATATGCATCAGCCCTGAACCTGGGAGAATGGGGACCAGCGGAGGTAATGGCTATACCAGACGCACCGATATACTATACTCAGCTACCAGTTTGTTTTTTCTTTTGTTTGTTTTTTTTTCATGGGGCAAACTGCAATGTGACTGGAAATAGTGAAGGCAAACTAGTTCACAGTGCCCAGGAAGAAAGACATTGATAGGATGCCTGGGAAAACCCTATGTCTTTGTGTAGTGACAAATCACGGACAGGTGCCACTGTAGGTCTATCTTCATCATTTTCTCTTTCTCGAGAGTTTAGCAGCACTTGAGTTTGTTCCATCTTATTTAAAATAATGCAAGTGGCACTGTAAAAAAATCTACAAGGTCTAAATTTTATACTTGTCTGAAGTGGTGCGATTTGCAGCACTCCAGATGTGGCACCGCGGTTAAGTGAGTCATCTATTAGATGAAACAGGAGCAGAGGTATTATGCTGGTACATGCACCCTTGTTGTAGAGTACATTATGAGGCCAGATGGCCTGATGTTGATCGTCAGTTGCAAACCCATGAAACCAGGGTCATTAGGATAGATAACAGTGATCTGCCACATTAATCCTTCACTACTTTGTTCTGATGAAGGGGATATACAGTAACTGGTGGGATGATTATACCCTAATTGGCTGGATTTTTCACAGTTTTTTTTGAAAACATGAGAACATACATTTTGAGAAAACATTGAAACTGTAAGGAAAGAAGGGCATTTAAGGTATGACGGAATAATTGCACCGGCTACCCTTTATTCAACGCCACTGTAGTGTCAGACACATTAGCCTGTCCCTCATCTATCTGCACAGAAAAGTCAAAACTAATAGGTAAGGCTCAGTGCAATTTAGGTTGCAAATTGAATCGTGACACTTAAAATCCACTTTCGTCTCAAGGCTTTCCGGGGTTGTCATCTTCTGGACCAATTTTGTTGCCCGACTCAATTTACTCAACATTGAAACCTTCTTTTCAGTGTCACTGAAACCTTCTTTTCAGTGTCGCTACAGGCTTTAGGAATTACCAAGCGAAAAATTAACTGTGATCCCGCAGTCTCATTTTGGCACATTGACATTTCTAGGACGGACTTGTTGTTGCTGAACATGCTGTGCAAAAACTACATGAGAATCTGCTTGCATGAAAAAAAAAGAAAAAAGAAGATGCCTCAAACGGAGTATCGACTGGAACGTTGAGACACATCATGTTCACTTCTCTGTACTTAACTTCTGACATGTAAAGGGTTTGCTTTGTCTGGTTCACTACAATTGTTCTCTTTCATGTCCAAAAAGATTTGACGTCCAAAAACAGTTGTTTGGGTTTTTAGAGAAAGGCCTTTGTCAACTGCTCCTACGAGTAGACAAAGACACAGTATGTATACGCAGTCTATTAGGCAAGACACTTGGGAAGTCTGGGCAACCTTTTGAACTGCTTTCTGAGCAAGATCTAAGATGTTTTCCTGGAGGTTTTGTTTGTTTGTTTTCATCTGCCCCCTTCATGTTTCTGTGTGTGTTTTTTTTTTTTTACTACTGCTGCTGCCCGCCTGCAACACACAACTCCATCACTGGGTTTAGAGGGTCAGTCTTGTGTGTTGTGAGCTATTTGCAATGTGATTTCTGCAGAGTTTTGTTCAGGTTTTAGTGCTAAATTTATCTATATACTCGTAAAGTGCGTCCGCATTCTGTGTTTTGTGTTTTTGCCAAAGTGTGGCAATAATCTTTGATGTTATTTAAAAAAAGACCCACCAACATTTGTAACCTTTGCTTTTTACCTGTGGTACAGTATAGTGTGTAAGATATAATGTCCTGTATTGCATTTGTGGTCTGACTGAAGCGCTTCCTAGAATGGGATCTTTAACAGCATCGCATCCCTGTATAAGTGTACGTGTTCATATGTAGTAACAGCACACAACCCCGCATCCCCTTCCTGTGGCAGCGGCGGTCTTGTTGTCTCGCGCCATCGCCTCGCCAGATTGGGAGAGCGGCTGATGGTGCTGATCGAATTCCCTCTGCTTCTCTGTCAGACTCTTTACCATTCATGTCCGATGTGTGAACCTCCTGCCAGAGTCTCTGGAGGTTCTCCCAGTTAAACCAAGGTTAAATCAAATCAATTCCCATGTCCACATGATTAGACCTTACCCAATTGTTAATTATCCAGAGCATGGGAGAGTTGATGGCAATGGGATGAGTGGCAGGGGGATAGGGGCACTTTAATAGAGTCCTGAATAGAGTATTATACAGTTGTGAGGATCTGCTCTTTTTCTGTTTGCTGTAAATTAAATATCTTGTGATGTGCACCATTCTTTGGATTCCCTTTGTATCTTAAACACAATGAATCAGTAGAGAGTAGGGCTGTCCAATATATATGATTATACTTATCGTGTGATGGGACAAAAGCGGCCATCGTTTCGTAAGGTGCTCTATTTTTATTTCATTGCCTCGTAAATCACACTCTTGGTGGTAGTATTTTCTCTCATGCAGGAGGGCAACACAAACATGGAGGTGAGACAGAACACAGAACTGTACTGCAGATGATGTTGCATTGCACAGCCCCAACAGAGAGAATAATACATTTGACTTGTCACTTGGCAACGGTCTATTAAAACATGCCCCTGTTTTAACAAACCAACTGCTTTGATGTACTCTACTCAACAAGCACTGTGCTTAAGGTCAACCAACATACCAGTAGTGTCAGGCCAAGAACCAATAATATGAAAAGTATTTTTTCCCCCCTATTTGGTCTAAAAGTGACTCATTTGAAATATAGCCCCGGTGTTGGAGCCTTTCCTTCTGTTGCTCTTCCAGAAAATGGCTTTGTCAGGCTATTTTAGCGGAGGCTTCAAAGATTACATTTCCCCAGATTTGCTATTCTGGGAGTAAAATGGCCTTTGCGGTGTAAAAGGCTTCTGATGGGAAATGCTCCTGAAGGGAAAGAGAGCCCCGGGTCACTGTGACTTCTGGGCCTGCAGAGATGCAGATATATTGTATACCGCATGTCTCTCCTGCTCCTCAAGTTTTTAAAGGTGTGCGTTAGCTGTGAGAAACATAAACACAATCTCTCTCTCTCTCTCTCTTAATATTTTGATACAAAAACTGTTCAGTCTAGTCTCTGAGACTGACAGATGACCTGCTCATGTCCTAAAACTTGATCACATTCTTGGTAGTGGGTTTAATCTACCCACATGTAGCTTTCCCACATAATCTCAAGACCCTTCCTTAATCCGTGGATGTCTGTGTGCTTTCACCATAAGCCGTATTTGCATGTGTGTTTGTGTGTATATGTTTGGTTTTGCATGCACTGCCATGTCCCTACAGCTCCAGCCTATTTGCCAACTTGACTTTTCACACCACTCAGCAGCACTGATAATGAGAATGAGGCTGTTTGTGACAGGCATCACACAAGCTCCATGCATTATTTAGCTAATGGTCAGGTGGCAGATGCTGGAGTGCTCGTTGTCAGACCAGTGTCCCCATGGGCAAAAGGCTGCCTCTCCAATCACCTCATTTTTTCCCAGAGTAAGATCAGTGATGTTCCTCTCAGCTGGTCAGTGAGCTCACTGTGGTTTTTCTGGGTATCCTCCCAGTAGTTAATGTGGTCTCCCAGGGGCTGATGTTTGAAAGCATGCGGCCACCCACAGTTTTAGGGGCTAATATCCGAGTCTGTCTGCAGAATTACCACTCACATTTACATGATCAAATTCAGACCAGCCAGACCAGGACACCAAAGCAGTTGAGAGATGTGGTTTTCTTTCAAAGATGAAGCCAGCTGTGTGCACGATTTCATTTTGGCTCCATATTAAAACATCAATTTATATAGGTATAATAAGTACCAAGTTAATGCATACAGTTCATGTTTACTACTGTTAATTTTTACAGAAAAACTAAGTCTTCCTCTCCAGTGGAGCTCAATCCATGTCCTGCGTATTTACAAAGAGGAAGGTACAGAGTCAAATGTTGAAATTTGACTCTGTACCTCTGTAATGAAATATCTTTTAGCTTTGAGCTTGTGACATTTTATTGACTAATCAGTGAATTCATTAATATGCAACATTTCTGCATGACTACGCCTTTGTTATATATTTTGTTGTGTGCTTGCATTATCCTAAACATTCTGATAATGATCAGACTCGGTTGAAATACATCATTCCTTTGATGGGTAAAGGTGCGTTTCATTTGGCCGCCTTTCGCTGTAACATCAGGAAGGGAGTCGGTGAATGTGACATGCTACTTACCATTTGAACGAGGGATCCCTCGCGGCAGAAATTGCATACTGTGCGTTCAATAACAATAACATGTAAGGGCAGGAAAACTGAAAATAGTCGCTACTAGTTCGAGCCCTACTTGTGTTTGCATTCTTCGGCCTCCATGAGCACAGGGTTGTGATTACAACGGACTTTATTTTTCTCTGAGGCAGCATGGGGTTGATGATTCGGGACAAATCAGGTCGACCAATTAAGGGCCGCAGATACAAACCCTGTCTGTCATTATACTGTTGCATAAACAACAAGCTAAATCATTTGTCCCTAATTTTCGTGCATTGTACCGTTTGGCAAAAACTACCAAATGTCTGTCCAGCTTTATGCCAGCTGAGGCCCGAGCTCGGTATCTAATGATGCTAATTGCTGTCATTAGCTTGGCTTTAGGGGGAGCGGCTCAGATGTTGTTTGGACATGGACATTCATAGTGACACATTCTGTTGTACTGTGTAGTATCATCCAAAGCTAACTGGAGCACCATAGAGTGCTGGCTGGTGTAATTGGGAGATGTTAATTAGTCTATTGGATGGAGCTTGTACCCTCCTGAGTATTGCCTTTGTGTGCTGCCCTTTTCTGTGTACAAAGCCAACCTAATGCTTATGTCAGAGTAAATGTCTGAACGCGTGTGTGTGTGTGTGAGGAGGAGAGAAATCATAGGACATAGTGAGAGCGTGTGTGTCTGTGTTTGTATATATGCACGCGACACTCTGGGGGTCTAGCTAATGAGGCAGTCATTTGTTTAATGTAATCACCCACTAGTTTATACCACCCGCTTCCCCTGGCACAGGGACAAGCCACATTATAAAAAGGGCGTGTTTGAATCACATTAGCGCAGGAACAGCCCACCCCTCACCCCAACTCCCCAGTCACATGCTGAAATGGACCATCAATACCCAGCTGCCAATATGCCAGCCATGCATTAATGATGCCATTCACTTGGGGATGTGCAGTGGGCCTGCCAAAGTTTACTCTTTTTGGGTCCCTGTTGAAACTTCCACTAAAATATGTTAAATACTGAAAAGAGGCGGTTTTTCATAACACTCTGCAAACAGCCAAGTGCTTAGATTTTATGCACAAGCTGTCGGAAGATGCTTCACATGAATTGCTGCGACACATGAAGGATGAGAGGTGGTGAGATGGTAATAAAGACAAATATATCTGAATAAATAGGCCCCCTTTATATATATATATATATATATATATATATATATATATATATATATATATATAATATATATATATATATATATATATATATATATACAGTTTCTCAGAGTGGAAATGAAAACAGTTGCTTGCATTTAATGGTGTTTTCAAACAAAGACGTAAATTGTTATTGGCCTTGATGTTGGTTTGGAGCTGAGGGGAGTATTTTTTTTTCAAGAGCACTAGAAGTGCGAAGTCGATTCAGATTACATTTAATTTTGAACATAAAACAGATTGAAACACTAAAATGAGTGAAATGGAGGAGTGAAATCACAGGCTGTTCTTCAGGGTACAAATGGTGTTGGTGCATTGACCCTCAGATCTTGCAGACTGAGCGGAACAGAAACAGTCCTGTTTAATTCAGGTTTTATTTTGAGTACCAACACTCGTCACATAGACTGTTTGAATAGAACTTTAAGATCGTAGTGCATATTTAAAACTATCAACACATGTTATTGATTTTATGAGGGGAAACGTGAAATGTATTATTTTGGCAGTCTGGCAGTGAGTGGAAGGCTAGTTCATCAGTCAAACAGGTCATTTGCGATTCGACAGAAAACAGACAATCTGCATATCAGCTGACAGACGGCCTATCTGATTCTGCAGCTGCCTGTCTTCCACAAGATAACGTACATCAGCGAGATAGGCGGAGAGAAGATCAGCTGCTAATGAAAACAGGCCTTTCCTCACTCTTCCATCTTGGAGTGAAAATAGAGCGGACGCCATTTATAAAGCATGAACTTGGCCTGAAGTGCAGTTTGCATGTTCTTATTGAGAAAAGGAATAAACACCTCACATCAAAGATAAACACACATATTTCTGGCTGAATCCTTCCCTTCACTAAACAAGTTTTTTGTTTTTGATCCATCCTCCATGTTTCACTTTTTAAAAGTAGATGCAAATTTCACTTGAGGGAAGTGCTGTGCAAATTAGGGCCTGGGTGTAACGAATGGCTTAATCAGAGATTACACAGAGAAGGCTGCAGACATCAGACGATTGCAGGGTTAATACTGCGATCAGGCTGGAGAAGTTCAGCCGCACGTTCATCGCTATCGAAACCCAAATCATATTAACGAGAGTGCCAAAACACAGGGAGCAGTTGAAACTGGTTCAGACACGCTGCAGAGTACAATCATACATGCCTTTACTGTACTTACAGATATCAAAATGGTATTTTCTAAAAAATGGAATAAAATGCAAATAAGATATGAACCCAAAAACAGAGAAGCAGGCAGTGGATGATTTTCCTCTGATTTATACTCATGTCACCACAAAAACAGTGCCGATCTGATTCCAGTGTTTAATTAAAAAGCTCTAGGCCTCACTGTGTGGCAGAGAAGGGGATCATTCTTGTATGTGTAAGGCAACATCAGGCTTGATTTATAGAAAATAAAACTAATTTTACAAAACAAAATGTCCCAAATACATAGATCTAAAATGTACCGTAACACATCACAATTTGAGTGGAAAAAAGTCAGTCAGGAAATTAAATTCCCAGTATTGAACTTTATGTAAAAACATGAAATCACAATTAAGCGCTGACACAAATCTGATAAATTAAATCACAATTTGCACAAGATGTATAAACAAGTAACTTTTTAAAAAATTAACAGGAATTAAGATTCTTCCTTAAACATTTAGAGCAAACATAGACCAACATCAGTATCACTATCGAATCCTAACATACTAACATCAAAATTAGCTCATGAATCTTTAAGTCTGTCTGTCAGGCTTACACTTTTGATGAACACGGTGAATGTAGGCAGAGTTGTGTGATTATATTGCAGATGGTGTATTAATGTCCTTTGTTGAGGCTGCTAAGAGCTGAAGCCGAAGGATTATTCTTAAGAGGATGTACCAGTAGGGTTCACAATGGTAAGCAGATGAAGATAACACTTTGTCGTGTACACAGTGATCTCTGGCATTCGCTCTGTACAGACATTAACCTGAGCGATGCATGGAAAGTAATGATTATACAGGCCTCAATGCACCTGCTGTTGTTCAAGCACTTGGCAGCGCCTATGCAATATCAGACAATTTTTTTCCTCTGGTCTTCTGGAGCATGAGAAGCGTTTTTGTGGCTGTGAAGTGCTTTTCATGTGGCATCCTGTGAGGAGGATGCACAAATAAAGATGTATAGAAAATGTAAAATACGCTGTCACCATCTCTGCCGAATAATAAAGAATAATAATAATATTGGATTGGATTTGTATGGCGCTTTTCAAGACACTCAAAGAGCTCTGACAGGGTTCCAGTCATAATGTAAAGGCATCCCAACACGAGAGGAAGCCTACTTCAAAGAAATCATGCATCTGAAGTCAGAAGGAGGCCTTACCTTCATCAGGCACAGTCATAAACAGTTCTATTATACATTCTATAAGATCTGGCTGCGCTTGTCATAAAGTTAAACTGAGACGTGGAGATTTTGGAGTTGGTTTATAGCGAAAAAGCCAACAGTAAGAATTGAACTTGAAAGAAGTTTTGTCGCTCTACTCCACCACCAGAAACTGGCCAGGAGGCAGCAGGTAGTCTGATTATTTATCCTCAAATGGACTGAAACAAGCCATGATAATGAAACAAACCATTAGAGTGAAACTAACCCAAATGTCGTCCTCAAAATATGCAGCATTTGAAAATCCAGGTGCCCATCAGTCAAGTTAGACCCGGGGGCACAAACAGGAGGGAAGAACCATTATGTAACCAGAAGAGCATCTGGACAGTTTCTTTCTAATTGGAAAGATTATTAATGCAGGGGGCCAAGGGGCCAGCTGAGTCCTGCGATTGCCCTTGTGCTGTCTCCTCTGGGAGCCGAACTGTCCCGCGGAGCTGAGGGCCGAATCAATGGCTCTGATTTGAACTGCAGCTGGGTCTTCTCTACAAACATTATCTCCCCCGCCACAGGGCGACGCCGGCTGCCTTATTGAAATGGATGACTGTTCATATTAGCAGCTGTAAGGTGCACAAGAGAGAAGAAAGCCATGAATCTAAATGGGACATGGACACATGGGAAACATATAATAGCATTAGCTGTCATTTACTGTTTGATGATGATCCACGATGTGAAATTTAGCAGTTTGACCTGTTTTGATCAACAACATCTTCTTCTTCTTCTTCTCCAGAATTCATACTATAATTCTGAAGATGAAAATTTGATATGCACGTGTCTAATAGGATAAAGTGATGAAATTATGACATTTGATATCCAGAAGGTCAGAGGTTAAATGCACTGTGACATCATAATATTCTACAAAAAGTGTTCTGGCCATTATTCAACACCATAGCTCAGGAACAGCAACTTGACTGTTGTGAAGAGGCATAAAACCGCTTTGTGGTAATTCTAGTCTTCTTTGTTTTTTTATCGAATTAACGTAAGTGCATCTAGTATAAATAAAAAAGGCATGAGATTTCATCAATTTACACAACATGGTCAATAATGATATTATCATTCACGGTTAGTGGGAATGATCATAGTATCACAGATTTAACTTTTGCTGAAAAAAATATTGAATTCATGATGATTTGTTGGGGCTTGTAGAAAAAGGTTGCTCTTGTTTCATTGCCAACTTGCACTTTTTAGCCACTCGCACTTGTCCTGTTCAGGAGTAATTTCACTTTGATCCCACGTTTTGGCCCCTTAACAGTATTCATCATCTTTTGGACGGGGAGCAGGCCAGTTCACTTTGATTTATTTTCGCGTTACAAGCAAAATGTGTCCCCATGACGCATTTCCACTATTCTGTTTATCTCAACCCGTCATTATTGGAGGCTAAAATGGCAGTCAGCACAAGCAGTCAACACATCTTCGAATATGTGGCGCCATGGGAGCTGACAAGCTGAATTTGTCACGGGACAGGTACAGTTCATTGTGCTATACAGTACACCGTACAACATGAATGTAGCCATAGTGATTATTCTGGTATTGATCTTAACTGTGAAACTGATGCAAAGCTCTCGAGAGTGCCGGAGTTGTCACATGTAATTCCCACGGCTCAGATTTAGCAGACAAATCAGACCTTTTTTGCTTGGTATTGATCACAAATGTGTTACATCGCTCCACAGCAGCGGTGACTGTGGATGTTAAAGCATTTGACAGACACTCTTCACAGAACTGGTTGGTTTGCCATGCAAGTGTACGGACCTGACCTGGTGTGACGCTGTCTGCGCCATCATCCTTTAAGCAAGCAAACTGGAGCAAACAAAGCCAATCTTAAGTAAACGGTGGAGCTAATAGTCATGCCAACGCGAGCAGACAAACCACAGTTGTGCAAATAATAGAAGTCACCGAGACTGAAAGTGTGTTTCTTCTCTGTCTGTCAGTGTTGGAGGTGTAATTCAGAGTGACAATCTTTGTTGATATTGCCAAAAGCAATTTGTTGAACATATTTGCTGCCTAATGAATTTGGAAATGAAATACAAACAGGCAGAGTAATGTTGCAAATTACTGTTTGATTACCAGAATGCCATCTCTCTGGGAGGAACAAATCGCTGATTTACAGCAAGTCAAATATGTAGTTACAGCAAGCTTTGGGTTCGCGTGAATCAATTTTGTGTTTCAGGATTACTCAGGAAGTATAAACCAAATGTTTGTTTTGGAACATATAGTTTCTAAAATGTGATTGTTCCCAACAAAATGGCGGAACAGCAAGGCTTTGTAAGCCATTCTTACCTTGTTGCACAGAGGAGGTTTTTATTTGATGGTGAACATTTTATTGAGCCGCTTTCGCAATGTCGGACGTTATAGCCTTTTTTCAATTGCGGAGTTTTGGTCGTGTGTGTTTGTCAGAAATGTTCAGCAACTCCATTTTGCAGACACTCCCCTCTGCCAGTTAGAAATCAATACTTAACGCAGTTATACTCTGTCAGTCTTTATCTCTGCTACCTGTCAGTTGCTACGTGATTGAAGTCGTCTCAGCTTTACATCCTATTTAAAGAAAAAAGAGGGAGTTACTTTTTCTGTCCTCCCCGATCTCATTTTCCTCCCTCTCTCTCCCCTTAAGTACTATCTGAAGGAAATGTGATTTTAATTTTCTTGTTCCTTCTCTCCAAATGTCAACTTCAGGTGTTTCTTTCCTGTTCGTGCTGCCCTGTTTTCTGCATTCTTTTAATTAAGTCTCCTGCTTGTGTTGTTGCTCCTCTCTCCTTTCTCTTCAGCTTTTTTCTTTTTTTTAGCTTTTCTGTTCCAGCTTCCTTTTCTCTGTGATTTGTTTAAAGGTTAGTCAGTGTGGGTGGACTGATGTATTTTTTTCCCCCTCCCATCTCAGACACATGCTTCTGTGCAGTATGTATGAAAATGAGTTGATCTTTGGTTTATCTGAAAAGACGCTGTGCCAATCTCAACCATAAAATGCCAGCAGAATTTAGATCAGTGTGGTTCCATGCTATGGCTTATCATTTAAGAGTTTCCTTCTCCCACTCCCAAAGGACTCCGCTTTGCCCAAACTTGCCCTCAACCCCAGCTCTGCAATTTGTGGCAGCCACTGAAGCAATGACAGGATTGTTCCAGGTCAGCCATGGAGCTTTGACCTCTACTCCTCTGTGCCTTTTATCCAGAAAGTGGCACGCTCGCTTGGCTAAACCAGCTTGATTTCACCTCAGAGCCTTAGCCTTTGGTCACGCTCTGGTAAGTGATTGACTAAAATGGCAGGCTGTCACAACAGCGCTGGGCACTAAACTCACTGGCTCCAGATATCCTGCTTACCTGCTGATGCTCAGTTGGCAAGATCAATTCAGCTGTAAATCCAGGTTTGTGAACATATGAGAGTATGAATGTCTCTTTGATATGGGTAAAGGGTTACCGGCTACTTCTTTCCAATAGCCATCAGCCTAGTAAGCCACAAGTCATTTCTTCTACTTTGGCAGTCTCGTATTTGAACCTGTTACCTTTCAAACTGATTCTTCAGTTTTAGCTCACATAGCTCAAAACCTATTCCATGCATTAATATAGCTCGCACCATCATGTTGCACACTGACATATCTTGTACCGTGCTGTATGAATGCCTGTACTGATAGAGTGATTAACAGACAAGCAAGCAGCATAGCTCTAGGGCAATGTCTGTGAGTCAGTCAGCCTGTCCACCACCTTGGTCCTGAATGAAATATCTCAACTATTGGACTAAGTCTGAATTCATCCAGTGAAAGATTTCAACATCCGCAAAATAAAATTGGCACCATTTTTTTTGTGCAGACATTCATGTTCTCCTGATAAATCTAATGAATCTTAAATGATCCCCAGACTTTTCCCTTTGTCACCACCACAAGATTCACATTTGAGTGATATGTCTCAATGACTGTTGGATGGATTATCATGAAATTCCTGTCCCTCTAAAGGTGATCTCACTCTGGTGATCCTCTGGCCTGTCATCAGGTCAAATGATGTGGTTTAGGTGCAAAACATAAAAGGCGTTCTCATCCCCCTCAGCTGTACTTCGGCATTAATCTGTACAGCCTTACAGAGTTGCCATGGCTGTAGACACTTGGTCCTACCGTATGTCCCTGCTCTTGTCACAGAACAAAATGTGTTTGTGTTCTCCTTTATTCTTGTCATTTCTCGGTGCCTCTTTAAACAGCTTTATAAACTCAATGTGAAAAAAACTGCATTCTTGCAGTGTTCAAATTGTTACAGTTTTATTTGGTAAAGAGAATGATCAGAGGTTTTTTTTGCCGTTGCTGAAATGAGTATTTCTTACAACAGCTTGGCCCCAATTTTGAACAGATGACCTTTTTGAGGGCTGTTACCATTTGTTTTAACAATTCACTGTTGCTTTTTAAATCTTATTGCCAGAGAAAAATAATGTATCTGGCTCGCGATGTTGGATCTTGAGGCTTTACAGATAAGAGGCCCCTGCTTGCCCCTATATTACACCAGCTTTTAAAGCTAGCATACAGTGTGTGGTGCTTCATTCATCAAATTATCCATCCCCAGACACCCTCTTTCTCTGTCTCTTCTTCTGAAAAGGTGTCAGCTGGCACCAACGTAATTAGAATTTACACACAAGGCGTCAGATTGACTTTCGACAGGCTCAGTCAGGCTTTCATTTTAAGTCTTTACATCTCTACAAATTGAATAATCTGTTATACATTTGTCTAAACTCCGAGATGGCAAGGCCAACGAGGTTCTAAGTCTGTTTTGTTGTCTAAATCTCCCACAGATTTTACTTGTGAATTCAATGTCAGGGCACACTTATCACACCCAATAAGATACTTGTGTTAATGACACAGAGTCAGTAAGGGAATCGTTAGAAGGCACAGACTTGCTTCAGTGCAGATCTGCGAGTAAAGTGTTGTTATGCAGTGTCATCCTTTGGCAGTGTAGCCGTGGAAGTAGTCTGCTGAGATTTTTCATTTGGCTTCCATCATTTGATTTGAGCTAATTGCAGTTTTTTGCATGGCTTTGGGGAAAAAGGGAGGGTGAGAGGAGACGAGGAGAAGCCATCATTCTCTAATTTGCGTGGCAACCTGTCTGACACCAACATGCACAGCCCGGATGAGAGCAGCCTATTCATGTTTAGAGAGTTAGGACATGGCGGTAATAAGAGACGGGTGGACAGAAGGGCCAGGGGACGATCAATTCAAACAGAGTCAGAGGAAGGAGATGAGATATTAGGAGATTTTGGGAGGCAATTTGAAGGACTCTCAGAAAATGCAATGGAAAAATGATGACATCATTTCAAGAAAGGAATTCGTCAGAGCATTTGTTAAAAACGTTTACAATGAATATGTAGATTTGTCTGTGATGATGTCCAATGTTAGAACTACATCACTGAAATTGACAAGTTTGTGTTTATTCCAGTTATGTTTCATCTGGACAAACACACCCTTTATTTTTCTTTGCCGTTGCTGTTGCTACTATTGTTGCTATAAAACAAAGGCCAATAAAAGATCCAGTAAGTCTCAATGAATCTGTCTCTGTAAAGCTTGTAATGCTCAGTTTCTCTTGACATTGTGTTAACAGAAGTGAGCGTTGTTTGAGCCGACTCAGTACTCCAGTCATTTTTGAGGCTATATTATGTGGTGATGTCATACTACATTTAAAAGAAAACATACAATATAATGCAATGCACCACAACGAGACTACAAATCATGAGTTCAACCCATCTCTGATACACGATTTGGCCATACTAAAAGATGTCTGAAGGACAATCTTGCCGAGCAAGTATGCCAATAGAACTAGGCATTGTGATTACCCTCTTGCTAGACACTTCAGTAAACATCCCAGTGCTAATGATTCTTTGATGCGCATTGAGGGTATGGAGCACATCAAACCTTTGTTCAAGCAGGGAATAGAATACAAAAATTCAACCAACACAAGGCTGTTTGGATCCATAGATTGAAGTTGTCCTAGTCTCAGTTGGGTCAGATGTCCCTTGTTTCCTTTAATCAGTTTTTTCTGGAAAGGGGTTACCCTTTATTTTAAAGCCTTTTTGGTAAATGTTATCATGTATATGGGTGTATATTTTGTATGTTGTAAGCACGTGAACATTTTGTGTCATCCCATGTCTTGTTATTTTATTGCTTCATTAACTTGTGTTTGCTTCACCTGGTATGTCATTATTTGGGTCATGTGAATGCCTCCTTTTGGCTGTTGCCAGTATGTAGGGCCACGTTATTATTTGAAGCCCTGATGAAGACCTAATGGTCAAAACATGTTGCCCTTTTTTTGTAATTTAGCCATAAAGCCTTTTTAGTATGTCCTTCCTTGATTCTTGATATTTTCTTGTTTGGAGTGCCTAGATTGCTTTTGGAACCATCTGTGACACAATCTAAGCTAAAATTAGAAATGTTATAAACGCTGTAAGGATTGTATTGACCGCAGAACATTTGCATTTCTTTATTTCAAAAAACGCTCATATAATACATGGGTGAAGTTCATTACAAAAAGATTAATCACAAAATACATTCCAGGATGCCTTGAAGATCTTAGGTTGATAGATGTAACACTGTGAGATAATACCTGGGGGAGAAAAGTTTCCTTCAAGTACAGCATGAAGGCAGAATAATAGCAAGGCTGAGAAGTGATTACTTTTGTGTGTGAAGATGATGAGCTGATGAAAAGAGAATCTGAGCTATGCCTGCTGTGAGTCACCTATTGAACTGGTATCAGAGCCCATCATTATTTCACAACTCTAAAGTAAAAGCTCCTGTCTCTAAGGAGTAGTTCCTAATGAACATTACCATTACTCTATTTACCCATATGGGCAAATGAAGGATATTTATATTCTGGATGCAGCATAATTTCCAGTTCATTTCTTTGAACGTCTCCTTATTATAAGTGCATTTCAAGTTACTTTACAGATAATACAGAGGTCCAACAAATCTTGTATCATTGGATGAAATTCCCACACTTCCCACAATTCCCACACTCTCTGTTTGTTTATATTGTTTATGTTGTATATATAACTAGTGCTGGGCGGTATACCGGTTCACACCGAATACCGGTGTATATTTTCGTTATGATATGAATTTTTAATATACCGCCATACCGTTGTATTTGAATACACAACATTCGGAACGCTATGCTGCGCCGCGCGACACTGTTTCAGACCGGACCCTTTTCAATGTTGCGCTGCTAAACAGGTATGGTGCGACTGCGAGGGTAAACAGTAGTGCTCTGGTGTCGTGTTACGGTGAAGATGGATAGGATAGACATTGCAGATCATGACTTCACCCGCGGACGTCAAGATGAGCGACTGGAAAGCCCCTGAGATCCGGGAGATGCAGCGTCTCCTCGTCTCTGTAACTGTTTGGTTGTGTCCGCTACTTGTGTGGCAGCAAGCTAGGAACGGTCGCTACTTTCAAATTAAAAGCCCCCCGCTAAGAACCCAGTTCTAAACTCCAATGGGGTGCAATGTAAAGTTCTTATTTTAAAGACAAGTTCCACCTGCTTACTGTTAGCTGTCTGTTGCTTGAGGCAGCTAACGGAGGGGGTGGTGCGCCAGGCCGCACGCTTCCATTACTAGCGGGGGTTTAACATCGGCGAGTGTTTGACTGAGGAGGCGAGAATATGGGCCACGGATCTATAATTAAATAAATATATCAAGTGTCGCCACATTTCTACCGATACATATGTTGTACGTCACTGTTCACACCAAACTTCGTGCTTCACGTCACGTCACATGTTTACGCCGACCCCAGTGGCAGCTTTTTGGGAAAGAAGGAATGAGAAACTGGTTGAGAGAGGAAAATTACACCTCCCTTAAAGATAGACAGAGTGCTGTCTTTACCTTGCAGCAAATGTGCTGCCTTTTCTATCTAAAAGGGGCTAGTAATTCCTCTCTCAACCAGTAGAAAATGCTGTGAATACCTGATTATGCATGAAAAAAAAAATACCGTCATATACCGTGAAACCGTAGGAATTTTGAAAAATACCGTGATATACATTTTTCGTCATACCGCCCAGCACTATATATAACAGTCACTTTGTTTATTGTTGATTGTCTCAATGTATACACCTTATTCACCAAGACAAATTCTTTGTTGGTGTAAAATCCTTCTTGGCAATAAATCTGTTTCTGATTCTGATTCTGATTCTGAAATGAAGCAGTATATCATGCAGGAAACAAGTGCAAGAAAGCAATCAAAGTACAAGACACACAGCATGTTGGAGGCAACCTAATTTTTATACCCAACAACTTAAGACAAGAAAAACTGTCTATGAAATGAATAAATGTCAATGGAAATTAATCTGAACTCCATCACTGCTAGCTCCATCAGTGCTTAAGTGTCGAGGAACATACCGGGAATAATATCAGGGACTGCAAATGACAACTTCTCCACTGGCAAGGCAAACTGACAGAAACCCAATAAAAGAGTAAAAAAAACAGAACACGAACCCTTGACTGCAACGAAATGCTGACGTGTTGGATGAGTATCCTTGAAGTGAAGGAGAGCCTGGAGTGACAGAGAGCGACTCACCGGGGAGATCTAAAGCCAGCGAGGTGAAGAGACAGCCAGAGACACGATGCAAGAGTGGGAGATCTGAGGAGGGAGAGAGGAAAAGTGGCACAGTAACGGAGAGCACGGCAGACCTAAAAAAGAGAGAGTTTGTGGGTCAGGGGAGCCTCAAGGCCTGCAAACCTACTGCAGAGGGATTAATGATGCCAGGTCGGACCCTAAGCTTGTTTACAAAGACACACGTGGCTGTTTTCACTGTCGCTGCCTTCCTTTGCCTTGCTGGAGGGCAAAAGACTCAGCTACAGTACCCAAATTCAGCCACAGAGACAGACGGACCTGAGGGGAAGAGGGAGTGTTTTATGTACACATGAATATGCAAAGGATGAAGAGGAGGGGAGAGAGACTGTAGGGAGTTGAGGCGGGTCTCCCGTGGCTCTTGAAGCAAAGCTAGCTCTGCGTTAGGTACCGTCGGCTTATTCACCCAACATATTTAGGGCTACCAACTAGGACACAGGTGTAGCAGCGAGGGTAGGAACAGACTTGTGTTACTAAATGAGGACCACAGAGCTGGAGAGCACAGAGAGGGCAGTTTGCCTGTTGTGTAACCTTGGCCAGACTTGTACAACTCAGCGTCTGGAGGTTGAGAGAGAGAAAAGAGAGGAACTCTTTTGTTTGTTCGCAAAAACATGCCATACTCAACACGAGATGCTTTTTTTATTCATAAAGAGTGCAAGCGAGCACCAACCACTCCAACAAATAGTCTCTGTGTAAATGACACTGAGCCCAGTGGTGATGCTGTAGTGTAGTATCCATTACAAGAAGCTGTTTTTAACCCCCCTCATTTAGCTGAGATGCTACTGTAGGTGACCTGTGACCAGACTGCCAGACGGACTGCTATTTTGAATATAGGACACTATCAAGTCTAGTCAGTCAGCTCTCTTATGTCACACATACCTCAAACTCTCCAGATAGCTGTTGGCTGTTTCTGTGTTCAGCTTACTGTGAAACTGAATTACAAACTAAAAAAGACGATGGAAAAGCACTGTAAGGTTGGAGGCCAAGGTAATTCTACTATACTGTAAGTCTTAGTTTGTTAAAGGTCCCGTATAATGCTCATTTCCAGGTTTGGTACTTTTAGTTTTGGTGTCTGCTAGAATATGTTTACTTCCTTGTGATGTTCAGAAAGGCATTTTTTTTTTCTTATTCGGTTTTTGGCTGCAGCATCTCTATTCACTCTCTGTCTGGACGCCTCAGTTTAGCTCCTGCTCTGATTCGTCAGCTCTCTTCTGTCATAGCAGGCATTACCCACTGTGTTTCAGCACCAGCTCTGCCAACCGTAGCGCGCTGGGGGCGTGGCTCAGGGACATGACTGTATAGTTGTGATATCATAAACTTAAGTAATTTTGGAGAGCTTGTTTGGGACCTTCCAATTACCTAGTCAATCTTCATAGTTAACTTTGTGTATACTGTTGATAGTATTTGCTGATAACCGTTTGTCACTTCTCACTCAGTGTAAATCAAGTCTTGCACTGATTTTCAGAGCTAACTAACCTTTGGTCCCTAAGGCTCTTTTTTTTTTTTTAAGCCATATTTTATTCAAGAAAATGCAACAGGACAGTATCTAACACAAGGGTATGAGACATAATGCATTCTCAATTTTTTTTTCCCCATTTGTCTATCCCGGCTCGGGACCTCATGGTCCCTCTGCCAACCCTCCCACGGACCCCTACAACAAAGGACAGACAGGTTGTTGGTATAGGCAGCAGGAAAATAAAAATACAAAAAATAACAAAATAAATGCATAAATAAAGATGTATTTAAATAAATAGATAAATAAATGACAGGAAGTAACTTAACAAATATAAGAGAACATTCATTCACACAAATAAGCATAGAACAAGCGTACGGTAAAGCAGGTAGAGTAGTCTCAAAAAGAGAAAAAAAAAAGAATAAATAAATAAAATTAAAAGAAGATGAATGCTCAAATGTATATATAATTACTATAGAGGCCAGGGCTGCTAGTAAACCACCTTTTGTGGCACCCACCTCCATACATCTACATAGGATGAAGGCAGGGGCCAGGACAGACAGCAGACAGGCAGCAACACACCAAGTGGTTGGCAAGGCAGCAGACAGGATCAGAGCATAGCACTACTGAGAAAGATCCCCTGCAGGAATTAGATCCAGATAACCAATTAATGGTTGCCAATGAGAATAAAACTTATCAGATGACCCTCTCAAAGAAAATTTAATTTTTTCCAGTTTTAGGAAGGACATAATGTCACCCATCCAGGATTTAAAAGATGGGGGTAGGGGTGATTTCCACTGTAACAAGATTCTCCTGTGTGCAATTAGTGAGGTGAAAGCAATTACATTAATTTGAATTTTTGTCATAGTGTTACTATCCTCCGGTCTCCCAAAGATAGCTATATGGGGGGATGGTGAAATCTGGGTCCATAACATGTCAGAGATCATCTTAAAGAATGTTTCCCAAAACCCAGCCAGTTTGGGGCAAGGCTCTTTTTTTACTCTGTGTTTGGAAGAGCTGCCAAAAGTTGAAGTGACTGACTTAAACTGTCTCACAAAAAGGAACAACTAATCTCTGACCCCATGGCTCATAAACTTGACTGGACTTGACTTTTTGTCTTGACTTGACCCGTTTCTCATCCTTGACTGGTATTACAGTGTTAGCTCATGCTAGCTTATATTCATGAGTTGCAAGACATGCAGTGTGAATCACATTAGGTCTGAGTGGTTATTGATGAGATAGCCATGAGCTTTTCTATCAGTTATATGTCAGTGGTGGTGAAAATGAGACACACAATTGGCAGGACAAGGCAGCAGTTTGACAAGGACGGTTGTAGAGTAGCAATGGGGAGGGGGGTGCGGCAAATGCAGTGATAGATCCACTGGGCAGGGTCAACAACCTGCCGGTGCCATGGTTCAGAGAGCAACAACCTCTGCCTGTCGATCTCCTGCTGTTGTTGGCAGTGTTTACTCAAAACAGCACTTCTTGTTGGTGGCAGGCAGACCGAAATGTCAACCCCCGGTAACCGCCGCACTTAGAAACTCCCTCCGCTTCTTTGCCTAGCAACACATCGCAGTGACAGCTTACATCACCAAGCTAGCTGGCAGAGCACTCTGCTAGAATCCTCTCAGCGGCTATCTGCAAATGGAAAAAGGCAAAGCGTGGAATATGAAAATGTGACAGGAAATGCTTGAAAGGCCTCCAGCTGACAACAATTAGGCCCCATTGTGTGATATTATTTGTCAGTGGGAAACCAGACATGAATACTTTCAAGAGAATGCTGGTTTTCTAATCTTCTTTTGTGTCTCTGATGGGCTGCACCAACTGCAGTGAACGTGTCTGATGTTCAAGCCAATGACATCACTCACCTGTGTGTGCTGGTATGTGATGTATGCCTTCATGCCAACAGCCTAATGTCATTCCTTCCAGGCTTCGGTAATGAATTTCATGGTCTTTGTCTCTTATAAATGACGTCTCTCATTGTTAATGACATTGGTAACGCATGTCTTTAGAGACGTGTATTTATTATAGGGACCAGGCTTTCTGTCATTTATTACATTAGTGGGGCAACAGGGAGCCCAATTATCCCTCATACGACCCCAGCATCTGCCTGTCATTATAAATTCAACCATCACAAGGTAGTTCACAGAAGCATAAGCATATTAATGTAGTCGTGAATATGTATTGTATTCTCAGTCGTTCTCAGTTGACTGATTTTGCCACAGTTATATTTGCCTTTTGATATTTCCTCGAGTGCCGTTGCAGAGTAAACCACCTGTTTTTCTTTTCCTACCCTTTCCATGAATCCCGGATGGCATGAATGATGAAAATTTTACTGCATTAGGCACGGCAATTTAACAGTCACACAGCTGTGGAGACCTATGAATGCTGTAAAGAACACAATTTGCACTTGCAGCTCTTCAGTGATACTTGGTCACATTTCACTTTGGGGATTTCAAATAAAAATCTTCTATGCGGTCGCTGTGGCTGTTATGGTAAAGGCCTAGCCTTTATGGCATGGATGAGTCAGTGTCCGCACAGAAGAACAAGTTAGTGTAATCCTGTAGTGGCGTGTAATTTTTCCCAGTCAAATGCTTCTGCTTGTGGTAAAAGGTATAAATCATATGATCTTATAAAGAGACATTTATGAACTAGTCACATTGATGGTCAGTGCAATGTTTTGAGATAGAACTGCAAATATTAAACTTAAACTTTGCTTCTAATGGTTGATTTAGACAGCAGTATATTATATCAATGCTTGAATGGCACTCAGTAGAACAGATACCTCCGCCAAGGCCCAGTAGTCCCCCTTAATTAAATGGATCATGATCCAATATTAAATAAAACATGTTTAAATCCGCTACATCCACATTTTCAATTGGATCAGCATCAGCGGCATTTGTACTCATAACATCCGATCTTGCAATTTTAAGGAAACTGAGAATAGAATTCTGGGATCCGTCCCTTTATCCAGATCTGCACCGAATGTTAATGGCGTCATATTGTTAACCGAGACCCATCCCCCATCCGAGTTTGGTGGAAATCTGTTCTGTAGTTTTTGTGTAAGCCTGCTGATAAACCAACCATCCAACTGTCAAAGGGACACAGGTAAAAACATAACCACCTTGACAGAGGTAACAATAGCATGAATATATCAGCGCGACATGATTTCACCGCATGTTGATAAGTGATAATACCGAATCATCCCCGTGCCTTGCTATCTATTTCAACTCTGTGTAAGGTCTTCTTATCTGTGGTGACACACAGAGAGGGATTCGATGTGGCCTAACAACCCCACAGCTCCTGACTATGGTGAGAGTAAACATCAAGCGTTTGCACTGTGAGCAAACACACATGCCAAACCCTTTCAGCGGTTCAGAACATTACCCTACATTTACCATTTAAATCAGTGATGGTGATGTCACATCCAAATGTTGCGTGGCCTCTGAACAGGAGGATCTGAGCTCTGGATTGTGACAGGAATTGCTGTTTGCCTTTTTAAAGCCAGAGACATGGATAAGAGGCAGACATGATTTGGGTTGAAAATGTTAGATATTTCTGTCCTTCTGTGACATTATTCAAAGAAAGGTCTGAGCCCTGCAGCCATCGTCAGCTTCTGGAAAGACAAGTCAGGAGAGTTGCATGTATAATAAGCCTCTGTATAAATGCATTTACCCCTCTGGATGCCATAACTCTGTCAACACGTGCAATTTAAGAATAGTGCTGTTTAAGGGTCGTGTAGGGATCCTTTTTGACCCAGCAGCAGCCATGACAGCCTGTCAGCCTTAAACCTTTGTTCTTCTTCAGGTGATTGCAGGTCTTCTTCTGCTTCTTCCACCTTGTGGGTTCCATGTCAATGTCTGTTTGTTGATTGATTTATTTGGCTTTCTGAGTGTGGTGCCTAAAGCCCCAGTTCCGCCACTTTTCTGGCCATTGGTCTTTAGCACGCGTTGGAGGCAGCGTTTCATGAATGTCTGTAGTTTACCAAGAATTTTGTTGGAAGTTTTCCATGTCTCGCATATGTTGAACAGAATTGATTTTGTTCAGCTTGGTTCTAAATGCTAGGTGTTTTGTTTTCCAGATGTTATTTAGGATGTTCAATGCTATTCTTATATTTGCTGCTCTGGCTTTCATATCTTCCTCCCTTCCTGTGCCCACGGTAATTAGGCTTCCAAAGAATGTAAAGCTGTCTACCCTTCTCTTATTGGTTATGATCTGTTGTTATTGATCCATTGTTCTTGTAATTGATTCTCATGATTTGAGTTTAGTGTTTAAGTATAGCAGTAGTTTGAACTGCATCTGTCGTGAGCGGTTGTGAGCAGGCCCACAGTTTAGGGTTAATGCCTGGTCTTGTTGTACACTTTCTTGCTAGGAGGGAAGGTTTTACAGCCACTGAGTTTTCCACTCTGTTCTCTCATGGCACATTGACTAATGTGACCGCTCCAGTGCCAACCCCCGACCAATATGTCTCTTAGGAGCTTGTTAGCCACGGACCTGTAGTGACCCAGACGCCCTCCCCTGTTCCCTAAGAGCTGAAAAAGTTACTGATTTTCCTTTTTTATTCTCCTAACTGACTTTTCTAGATGGGAGAACTTAAGTTCAAGTGACAACCCGTTGACCTCTTGGTTGCTTGCAAACACACAAAATAGATAAGCAAATTAATAATGTGGCAATAGATGTTTAAAAATGTCTGTGTTGGTAATTTTGCAGTTAGTTACCGAAATAATGAATAGAAAATACACTTTTCTCTCTTACTTCAGAGAACTTTGAAAATAAAAAATCTGCAGTTAGTTGTTGAGCAAGAAACACATTTTAAAATCGTGTTTCCACATTTATATACATAACACAAACATAAAAGGCACAGTACATTAGCAGTACAGTATGAGCACAGTGTGTGCGGATTGATCCATCACGCACGAGAACGCTGCTGAAGTTCAAGTGCTGATTGGTGCTGACCGCAGCCCACTACCCCCTGCTGTGGTTTCCACAAAACGACTCCTCGCTCCCCCTCCAGTCTCCTCCTTTCCCCACCAGTTAATCGATAAGCTCCAAGGCACACCTGAATGGTTGCTGCCTCAAGGATGCTGCTGCTGCTGCCACTGAGTGCTTTGGTGGAATGATGGACAGGGTTTGTTGGGCTTTATGGAACCTAACAGCCGTCACACGAGCATCTGGAGATGCTGTGTGGATATGGCCAAACTTTTAAGCAGGCTGTCCGAGAGAGTAATTCTTTTTTGCGTGTGTGTGTGTGTGTGTGAGAGAGAGAGAGGCACGAGATAAAAAGCAGATTGAGGCAGCCAAATTGGTCATTGTTTAAATCTAACAGGACAGTTTTATACCGATGACCTGAATCATTCATGATATTCATCTTTTTCTAATGCTTTATGTCAAGTCAGTCTACATAAATAATGTGCAGAGGCCCAGAGGTCATATCAGCCTCGTGAGTGTGTGCATTTGGTGCTTGTTGATGGACATGAAAGGTTTCAGAGGAGAGACTGAGCACTGCAGTGGTAATGAAAAAAACATGATCATTTTAATAAACTTGTAGACGATAAAATGAATATATAAAGTTGTGTTAAATTGAAATTAATGGAATTGAAAACAAATTTAGCATGTATGACTTAATCCCAAATCCTGATTTATTGGGCAGCCGCCCTGATCCAGATAAAGTTGAGAAGCACTCTTGTTCTTTCCTTGCTTCCCACTCACACGCTGACCCACCTCTTCAGGCATTTGCGAGTTACTTCCTCCCGCTGGGTGTTGAACCACTCCACTGCAGCAGCGAGGGGTTAAGTGGCCTGTTGAACATAAACCTCAGTTGTATCTGTTGATGAGGAGAAATCCGTTCACTTTCCCCACCCACGTTCCCCAAACCGGTCTAGGATACGAACCTGTTGACCCCCCTCTCGTGTCAGCTGCCAAGTATTGGCCGGGCGGCAGTTTTTTTTCGAGCTTCCTAATCTCATCCCACTTCATGTAACCTAACACCTGAGACAAAGTGATAATTCACTGTATGTTATGTCCTTTTTTTCTCTTCTCATTTAAATGTTTTAATTGGAGTGTGTGCATTTTTCCTCCTACTAATGCTCCTGTCAGAAATAATCAGTCAGCGATATACTAATCCAAGGTGTGAGATATAGAATTAATAATGATGAAATGGGTTTAAAAGTACATCCCCACAGCAATAAATATTCTAAGAAAACAACACATATGGTGAGATTTAAACTTTATTATTCATGACAGGGAAAAAAAATCTATCTTGTGCTTATGAATCTGGAAACCTTGAGCGGCTAGTTTGTTTTGAATTACTGTACGGTTTGCCTTTAACACAGTTGTTAAAACATTTTAAACCACTTTAGACTTTCCACTGTTTTTAACATATACAGTAACATTATGAAAAATTCATAACATGTCTAGAGATGGAGACCAGAGTGGTTTCTTCCACTATCCGTATCTCATGTCGTCCAGAACTCTGAGGGAATACCGCGATCATCATTTGGTATTCATGATGCAGGATTTTCCCCGGTCGATGACTGAAGTGCTGAGTTGTGAAAAGATTTAGCCCGATGTGTAGCATGCCTCAGAGCCCACCGAAGTTTATGTCTGACAGTCGGTTGGCCTTGAAGTGGGGGTAAGCGATGCTTTACTGGCAATTTGTTTTGCAGCCTGAGATATTGAATAAGTAGTGTAGCGCTGGGCACCGTCATGCTCCGTAGGCTTCATGGTCCTTCGGTAACCTGTTTGACTTGTTGTATCGGCACAGCCTTCCTTCCTCTGGAGGAAGAGTGTGCCTCCTTCATTCTGGGACCAATTTGATGTGCATCTTGACAAAGAAATCTATCTGTGTTCCCAAGATGTCCCTTTTTTTATTCTTGCCAGTGCTGTCCAATCTAGAATTTGATTGTGTATACACCTACAAGATGCTTTTACCATATTTCCGCCAGTGTTTGCAGGAAATAAGCTTGAGGCAAAAGTGAATCCAAACATATGTAAGAAAAAGAATAACGTTATCTTCACATTTTGTCAAAATGTAATTTGTTAAAACCAACAAAACAGCCATGTCAAGTTAATCCTTTTAAGCAGGACAATGGTAATTCTGCCTTAATGCTGTGTTTATACAGTCTGACACGGTTTCAATAACTGATTTTGTCCATGCAGAGATATTTGTGATTGGAGCACTGACATTTATGATCTTTACATCGCTTCTCCAACTCAGTTATCAAACTTAAAAGTCGGTCGAAGGTTGTCATGTCCCAGGGATGATAAACAATGTGTTTAGGTCAAACACAGATCCGAGAAATAGAATTTAGTTTGAATGTATAACTATCGCTTAGCAAATGATGCTTTCAGCAAGACCTGCTTAAACTATGGCATGCTGAAATCCAAAAGGATGCAGTAAAGTCACTGACAACTGGGATGCACCCTATTTTTTCCCTGTAGTGATTGACGCCGTTATGTCCCACTCATTACTCCTCTCACTCATCACTACATAAAAACACAGAATCACTCACGCGTGTCCAGTGTGGTTTCTCAGATGAAGGCGTAAGTATTAATGATTACAATTAACACCTCAGAATACATCCTCATCAAAGCAAAACCACCACGGATGCATATACTTACATAAACACACGTGTTTTGCCCTTACATACTTCCCTCTGGCTTTGCTCTGTCTCTCTCATCTTTCCATGCGCTCCTCATCAGTTCTCACATGTTGTCTCATAATTGGGAGCATTTGTTGCTGCTTCCAGGCAACGCTGTGGCACAGCTAGCGCACCGTGCACGCACCAAACACATCGGCGCAGACACACACACGTGCGCATGATAATCCCCGAATGGACAGACTTCTGTGTTGCCTCTAATTGGGAGGAGAAATCCAATTCATGAGTGCATACCGCTGTTCTGTGTATTGACAAAATGCATGGCTCACAGCGAGGATGAATCCCACAAAAATCCCTGCTGATCATTTCACATTCCGAGCCAAGTCTTATTCTGGCTTGAGCTGTTTGATGACCTCGGTTTTACTCGTTTACCTTTTTGCGTTGCACTGTTGCATGCCCACGAGCAGCATTTATCTGAATAAGTTCACAGAAACAGGACCAGGGACACTGATCTTTAAGGATCAACTGCTCAAACATTACTACAGGAAATTGAACGACATTGGAACAATAATAACACCCGCTGGCGAAAACAAACAGTGAGCAAATTGAAGGTTGGGATGAACACAAATGTAACACATTGTGCATAATACCTTAACCGTCACTCAAATTAAATTACACAGCAGGCAGTGTAATGTCTTCAATATGGCATCAAATTCTCCTGCCAAAGACTCAGCCACATCGGTGAGGAGGGGAAGACGCTGCCAGCCCAGTTTTCCTGGGAGCTCCCCAGTTTTCACTGCCCTCTCCTGGTGTCCTCCACCTCAAGTCCAACCCAAATACAAACTGAATGAAGTATACAGTCAAGGTCTATAGACATGATGTGGGATACACAACGTTAGTTCATTTTTCCTTTTAACAGAAATACTGGCTCAGATAAAGTAGATTTCATTCAATAGTATCAAGTCAAAAGGACAACCTTGTAGACATACAGCTTATTAAAATTGACTGTGAGCCAGTTTCTTATACGCAATTCAAATTTAAGTCTAGTCTTAAACCTTTGGATTTTAGTCACTGAGATGATAAAAACAGCATAACTATAGTTGGAGAACTGGTTTTTAAAATTGTAGTTTTGATGCCACTTAACAATTTCTAAAAGGCCTCCTTTTACATTACCACAATGCATTTCTACAGACACCGCAGTCACTTCAGAGATTATGGCCAGTTAATGCACACTGTGTAGCTATAACATAGTAGCTGTTGTCAGTAGCAGCAGTGTCACAAGCCACAGAAGATTCTCCGGTGTCTGCAAACTGCGCATTGGTTCACATCTTCCACAGAGCACCCTCCCCCTGCAGATAGCTTGAATAGGATAAACAAAAGGGACAAACATTACAGAATCCATCAATTTGCCAGCTTGTCTGTCCCTGTCTGGTTCACAAATTGGGGCAGTGTTGTTATTGTGTCTGAATAGTAGTTAACTATCATCACTCAATATTGGCTTTTGATGCTCGCCTCATTTCCCCAAAATTGCCTGAGACGGAGGGAGCGTTAAAGGCTGGAGATAAACAGACTGAAACACAATTTGTGTACGTGCATGTTAGAGAGCGAGAGGAAGAAAATATACATGATGGAAATAACTTTCCAAAAAGCCTCTGCTCCAACTGTTCCCATTATGTCTTGCAGTTTAAAAAGACAAATGCAGAGAACTGGTGAGGGGAAGAACAGAGGAAGGAGCGAACAGACACTGAGATGGAGAGGGGGGATAAATATGGACGAGAAAGTAGGATGGAGTCAGAAAAAGGCTGAATGTGCATAAGGTGAGAGGAAGCTGAGACAGACAGGGAGACGGGGGAATGAGCCGAGATTTGGAGGCAAGAGCAGGGGTCCTTTTTTGAAGACGAGGAGGGTGTGAGAGAAATGATCTGCAGTCAGCGGATGAAAGAGAAAGCGAGGAAACAGAGATGGGTATTTGTCAGGTGTTAGTGAGTTTGAGAGTGAAGAGAGAAAGTGGAACGGAGAAGAGCCTCAGCTGATGGGCTCTCATCAGAGAGGGATAGAGGAGTTGTTACTGCCTAGGATGAGTTGGGGAGGAGTTGGTGCTTTATAGAATAATGGGAAAAAGCTTGTGTGTGTCTTTTTCTCCTAGCTCCAGATTTGAGAACCAGTGAGTTGCCTTTAGAGCTAAGATATCTCCTTGGATCTGCTCACAAATACACCTATACAGGATGTCTACAGGTCCTTAAAAATTCTTCAAATGCCTTAGATCCAAAAAATTCTAAATATAAGTATATTAATAAATAAGTAAATAATCTTAAATTTGAATTTGCCTTATTGCCACAAACATCATGTTTCATTTTATTTATCCATCTTTTAATTTCTCTTTCGAAAATGACTCAAGCTCCTCCTTGTGGAAGTCCATATTTCTGATGTCTCAAATCTTTATACCTACCACTGAATGACATACCTACCACATAACTAAGTGAGAATTAACAGTACAAACACGTGCAGGTGGAAAGACTCTCACTTTCCCCGGCAGCATACTTAGATGTGACAGTTATTTTTATTTGTCTCTTTTGTGATCTCTCTCTCAGCAGCTGAGCCCTTTCCATCATCACACCCACTCTGCAGTTACATTATTTCCTTGATTGAGGAGGTGGAAACAAGCTCTTTGTCTTCATATATTGTCTCCGCTGCGATCTCTCCCTCTTAACCTTCCTCCCACTTGGTCATTACTCCCCGGGTCGCTGCGTTCCTCTCATTTTCTCCATCTTCCTTTCTTCTCCTCTCTCTCACGCTCTCACTTGACTTACTGTATCTTCTCACATTTATTCTCTTTCTACTGCTAACTTCCCTTCTGCCTGTCCACTTTGCATCGCTGGCACACGAAGCCTCAGAGCAGAGTCTCCATATGCCTTACTCTTCATCATATTGAAGAAGAGGCTGACGTAGGGCCACGTTTGGTGACTCACTGGCATTAATAACGACAGGCTGGCTTTTTCAAAGTCGGATGCTCATATAGAGAAATGATATAACCCTAAATGATGTGATCGCAACTTTTTGCCTGAGTGATGAAATCAACCACAAATAGTTCCACAATCAGCTGCAGTTCCCGCCAATATTCTTTTGTTGGGCCTCAGTATAGATTTATGTGATCACAATTGCCGCCCATCATCAAAATTAAACTGTGTTGAAGTTTTCCCCACAGTTGGACCCACAGTAGCGTTCGTTTGTGGAAATACGTGGAAAGCCTTTGTCTTCAGTCTTACCTGCTTTTTCAATATTTCTGATTGTTCTGAGAATAACTTTTGGGAAAACCAACTAAAACAACAGGATCAGGGAATTAGTGTGTATTATCTGTGCTAAAAAGTGATGATTATAGTAGATGCCTGCGCACTACTGCATTTAAGCATCTGCTACTGACAGTCTGGAGCTGTACAGCATGACCTCTATTGTTATTTTTTTTAATATGATAACATTGACAGCCTGTCTAGTGGTGCAAGTCGTTTTCATGTTTCACAATTTTTCACATGATGTTCCAGTCATATTTTAGTCTTGTGAACTGCTCCCCGAGCTTCAAAGCCACAACTTGTTGTATCCAGCAGCTCGACAATGCACTGGGGATATGCACGTCTGTCTCCTTTGCAGAATATAATGCTATTGTCAACTAAGGATTTTTATAATACTTTCATAGATTACCATGAATATTTTTTTCAGTTGTCCATCGTGAATGATTTACTTGGAAGGGAAACAAACAACAAGCCATAATCGTTATTTTCGTAGTCGTTAAAACAACATTATGTAACTTTTTAACTTTAAAATAACAGCTTCAAAATCATGATCATGGTACAGTGTCTTGTAATATGCTGGGTGGTGTCACCACCCCCTCATCACTTGTTTCTGCACTATGTAACTTCAGTGAGAGGGTCAAATCACAGCGTTACATACATGCTTACTGCAACATACAAGTATCCAACACATAACATTGTTATGACGTGATGAGTTTTGTTTGTAGTTGGTACCAACATGACATCTGACAGACTGTTACACACCTGGGATTTGTGTTTACGACAGACGGCACTCAGAAACTGTGGGGGGCACCAAATCACACAAAGGGCAATTTCTACATGTTGCTTTAAGTATTTCTAAAAACTAGCAGCATACCATATATAAGCAAAGATGTGAAGAATTTGTACATATCGAACAGCTAATATAACTCTAACAATAATTATCTTCATTTCAGCTATTATTATTATTATTATCATTTATATATACAGTGTAAAAATGATTAAGGTGCCAAAGGATGTGTGGTGATTTCTGCCACTTAGCCGCGAAGATGGAGGACTGAGCCGACTGTCAATCAAATTTTGGATGAATTGTGAAATTAAGTGATGCACTATGGGATCGCACCTATTGACCCGTATTGATTAGAAAGACAAGCAGGTGCACCTTTATCTGAGGAGCGTTATTTGTTCATGTTTTAACCTGATTTGTCTTTTTCAGTTCTGTTTGGGCCTATGGATGCATATTAGCTGCTGACACATTAAAACTGATGTTAATGCACAAGAATCCAGACCAGACAACAAATACTGACAATAGACTAACTACCTTCCATTTATCTGGATCCTGAACAGTTTGATTAATTACGTTGTTCTTTCTGTCTGAACCTTTCCTGTCAGAAATCCCAACGCAAGAGACTCGTTAGAAACCCATTAAAGTGACGAAACGTCGAATATAAAATTTCCAGCCCAAACTCTCTGGTACTGAAGTGGCTTTTCAGACGAAATGTTGCGAAATGATAGCAGATTATCATATTATACAATATTACACTTAGCAGCACTAAAAGATAAGCTGCAAACAATGCACATAACACGTCTTGTAATGTGCTTTGCCAAGGCGAGGGGATGTAAAAGAAAAACAACAGCCTCCCAAGGTCCTTCGGAGAATACTACACTTGAATAATTTTGTACTGCCTTTGAGTCATAATTGGTGTTAAAAGCTGCTCATGAAACACATTTGGTATAGATGGTATTTAATAAATTGATTCTGAACAAATTGAGAGGCGCCGAAGAGGATTTACTTTCAGTGTTACCTTCTAGGTTTTTTGCATAATTGCATTGGGATGATTATTCAAATATCTCCATATTCATTCTCAAGGCAAATTTGGAATTAGTTTATTAAGTATCCATAGTTTCTCTGTTTTCTATTATACCATGTAATGTGGTGTAATGCCAAGTCCCAGGGTGCATTTTTCTAATATTGTAAGACTGTGCTCTGTCAGAATCTCATTAATACAGTTTAATTTGACTAAATGAATATTCTAGATTTAAAGGAATACCCTTCGTAAATACATTTCATCGGCTTAACAAACAGACACAAGATGGTTTCGATCTTTTCATTCAACTCTGGACAACCAAGCTAAAAAGTGTTTTTAACCAAATGCGACTTAGGATTTTCCAACAATAACCTGTGCTGTAGTTATGTTAGATCTGTGAAAATGACAAAAGCCGTAATGTACATACTTTAATTCATCACCATGACAACGTCACGCCATCCCATGACACTGCCAATCTTCACACCTAAAGACTAGCACGTTAATTAATGAGATCTGTCTCTGCTTCTGTCAGTTAAGAGTTACATGTCATCAACAAATCCACTTATAATCTCTCATTATCTCCGAATACATAATGTGAACATACTCACAGCGTCATCACTAAACACGAGAACAAAGTGGGGGTGATACAAGCCTATCAAATGAGATCCCAAAGCGGCATGTTGTCGGTGGACACAACTTTCATTACCATTCAGTTTCCTGACGGCAGCTGTCACACAGCTCTCCATCTCCTGAAGTGCTCTGGTTCCAGGGACAAATATGGTGTTGAAGTGGCCACGCTCAGGTCATTTTAAAGCTGTAGTGCTTGCAGGCACCTGTCTCTGCCTGTCATGGAGTACAGCAAATGGGCAGTTTTTCAGGCACTGGTGATGCGTTCATTCCTCCGACGAGCAATGTGAAAATGACAGTCACGCGCTAACAAAAGCCCACTCCTCGTCGGTTTAGTCTCTCAGGCAGTAGCTCATTTTCTTCCGAGTCCTCCTTATACCACCTAATAACAGCCCCAGCCTGCACACTTCCTTTGAATGACCCGCGTAGTACATTCAGCCGTCTTTCATTACAATATGAATTGACAACGCGTCGTCTTGAGATCAGGAAATGGTTTGTGTGGGCGGCTAAACTTTAAGTGCTAGCTCCCCACAATCATAGCCCAGGTCCATTAGTTTCATTTATCTGCGGAATAACTATAGGGCACCTTGAATTGGGGTCTTGGGGCAGGTGATGCAGGGGGGGAAAGGCCTGTCCTGGCCGCTGCTGATTAATGCATGAATACACAAGCTTTATCACAAGTCTGGCAGCCTTGGGACCGCAGAATGTCAGCGCAATTAAAGGTGGGTGGCAGACGTAAGAAAAGAGAGGCAGTTCCTATCTGCAGATTGCAGACCGAGTCGGGGAACGCAGGCCGCTCGGTGAAGGTTCCAGCAACAGCACCTATTCATCCCTTAATCACCTCCACTACTCATTAGAGCCTTCTTTTGTTCCAGCCGGCGTCTTTTCCTGCACTGTGCCAGCAGATAAAATATGGCGGGCTCAGACGAGAGAAGAGCTCGGGGAACCCCATTAGACGGTGACAGGGAAGGGATGGAAAATGAGGAGGGGAGAGGGAGAGGTGACGTCCGAGTGGTGGAGTCAGTCAGCTAAGGAAGAAGAGAGGACTCAAGGGAGACGGGTGGCGACAGGAGTGTGAGGCACAGAGAAAGAGAGAGGACCGTCCGACCACGGAGGCATGTAATTCATCTCGATCTTCCCTTTAAGACTGTTGGAACACTCAGCCAGAGGAGTATGGGAAGTTTTATACCATCCCCATAGCTCATTACAGCTGTGTCCGCTTGAATTACGGCTACAATAATCTCCTCACACCTGTGAACTTACACTCTGTGTGAATGTGCAGGAAACAGATGTAAATTGGAGCTTTTGCCTCTTAATAGAGCATGAGATCCCTCGTCCTGCTATGGAAGCGCATCAAGATTGTTAGCATTGTGCCTGGTTAATGCGTTCAATTGAGAGTGAAGTAATCCTGAATGCCTGGACCTGTCAGAGCCTTACAGAGGGAATAAGAGACGAGGGACGGTTCGCATGTGTCCGTGCAAACAGCTGAGAACCACAACAGCTAACTGGAGTTGATATAATGGGCACACCAGAGATCATCATAGTGTTCATTACGGAGAAACACACTGTGTCATATAAACAGCTGTCAGTTTTCCCCCGCGTGGAGAAGGACATATTGGCCTGTATAAATATGGTAATACTCCCATCCTCTGCACATTAAAGTACAGTCATGCTGTAGTGAATAATAATGTGCATCGGGAAATAGATTAAATGATACCTATTTGCAGTGGGACTCACAATAACAGCAACAATAACAACATTTAAACTAGTGCCTGAATATTTCCCTCAGCTTCAGAGATTATCTTTTGATCGACTGCTAAATATTTGGATCCCCACCAGCAAGCGTCTGCAAAAAAGTGCGCAATGCAGTCTGTAGTTTAGATTTAAATCTTCCCGCAGACTCGCTGTGGCAAAGGAAGCTCTGCGGCCTCTATTTTGAGGAAATAGTTTATTTTGGGAGATACATCCCGCACTGACAAGGATTTTGTGTTTCATCCCCGCTGAGAAGTGGAGCAACAGGGGGCTCGTGTTGACAAAGGCTGAGTCCCCCATTTAAGTTTTACTGCAACATTGTAAAGGTTAGCGTCAGACTATCATGGGGATAAACAGTCGGAAGGGGGTAGCTGAAGACGCATCTGTTGTCTCTTTCAGTCATAGAAAGAATACATACGAGTTTTCACGGTCGGAGAAAAAGTGTGTGTTAACGCTGGGGGAAATGGTGACCACATACATTTCAAAGTGACCATAATCAAAATGTGTGTGTACATGTTCAGAATGGTCAATAACTGGGCAGATAGGCTGTTGCCGTGCTGTCATCTCCCCGCCTCTCTGTGCCTTTAGCAAGTTTTTTCTGTAGTCTTGACACAATTAATCGTACAGATACGGATATAACAGCGCACACTTTCGAAGAGTGTCTCCTCAAAGGCCTTCCTGGTGTTGCACTTTGTTGTACGAACAAATAGTGGCAGAGGTAGCTGTGTGGAGACTGAAAATGTTGAGGAAGAAGATCAAACTCCACCTCGCTGTGTGAAGTGGGCTCTACAGTCTCCGAAAGTTGAACGCAAGTAAATCTCTCTTAAGAAGTACAACTCCAGGACGGAGCTGTATTAAGTCTGACAGTTGTTCTCTCAGTGCAGGAAAACCCTGTTTGGCAAGGAGCACAGTGATATGGATAATTACATCATTACAAAGCCACATACAGTACAACAGTTGTCTTAGTCTCTGGGCCCAATCATTATTTATTTCATCACAGCAGAATTACCTTTTCCCTCAGCTGTGTGCTTGGTTGGTTAAACTGCTTATTATTGATAAAGTGAGGAAGTTTGATGGGGAGGAAAATGGAACCAAGCCATAAAGTGTGATAAATTCTCATCAGCATTTAAAAAACCCATCTCTGCTGCAGTGCAGATCATTGCTCTCTCAACAAAGCTATATATCTTGCGGGAGTTTTACAGTCCATGCCTCGCACTCGTATTGTGTGAACATAAACCTTTTCGCAGAAACAAAAACACAACTTGAATGTGAGGAACCGTTTGAGGACAGAGCTGATGGAAGCGATGTGAGCATCAGATTACTCGCCGTAAGATGTCTGTAAGTTGAGCTTCAGACAGCTCTGTTTTGATATTATTTACTGTACTCGAGGAACTTTTAATTAAATGGGTAAAAAGTTTCCGTACGAACTTGCTGTTTTCCAAACTTCTCTTTTTTCTTTTAATTACAGCGCATAATGTATGCATCGTTTTACTTCTGCATACATAGTGTCTAATTTTATGCCGAGCTGAAAACAGTGTGTGGCAGGCGTCCACACTTGCAGTGGGATGATAGGTAGGCTCGTGTCGGTGGGAGATAATATTCCTGTTGCCGTGAGAGGAAATGAGGAAAGAACAGAGAGAAGATGGAAACAGCGAGGGGAAATGATGCTCATATCTCAAATCCTCGATAAATCACGGGATTTATAAGGCGATCGTAAGTAAAGGTTTGTAGAAAGCCTCACTCTCATTCAAGGTGCAGTGTGGCAGGTAGCAAATGCAGAGAGCAACAGCAGAGATTGTGTTTGTTGATTGTTTCTACAGCTTTTCTATAATATCACCCCCTGAAACCTCTCAGCCAGTCTTGTTCTCCCACCCACTGGCTGTCTGTGTGTCCTGCATGGACTAACAGAACAAAAATACGGCACTTGAACCTCACCATACAGATATCCAGTGGGTTGAAAAGGACATTGATTCAGAGAGGGATGGACAGTGACTCAGAAAACATTTTAGAGGCCAAATACCTGCTTGATAACTCAATGTACCTTTCAAATACTGTTTTCGTTGGTATGCACTTGCACACAAACACACATCACTACAGGGTCTGAAAGCTGAAAGGATGATAAGTACAGCAGCCTCTCTCTCTCAACCTCTAACATCCAATTGATCTACGGTTCCAGGCAAAAGGAATCATCAAAAATTGTTTGCAGCCCAGCAAGTGATAATGATTTGTTTGTTTCTTATATCTTAAAGCTCCAGGGTTCTGCAAGGTTTCCCTGAAAAACAGTTTAACAATCAAAAAGCGCGGCCGCAGTGTGGGGAGAACATTCATCTCTCTATAACTGTCAGTTGTGGCTCTGTGTATCTAAAGTCTGGTTTGCATTGTTCGGTGCCATCATTAGTGGAAAGTCCACCTCAAAATAAAGAATTGCATGCTAAACATTTTCTTTGTTATCAAATAGAAAGACAGTAGCGTTGTCACAATTCTGGAATATCTTACTTTGATACAATACCTTGAAAAATATTGATATGCAGTGCCACGTACAATACCAAAATAACACAACTTTGAGGGTAAGGTAGGATTGGCATTTTAATTAATGAAAAATATTGCAAGACTTGTGTATTGTGTGTTGACCACAAAAGCCTTTTAGATCTTTTTCTTGTCACCATAATCAGGAGAGTGGGAGGAGGTATCAGTATCGACACTGAGGAAAATGAGCATTGAAACAGTATAGAATATTCTGAATCGATGTTACTTGATATTTTTGACAACACTAATAGAAACAGTAGATGCTTGAGTGCAAGAGTAAAAATGAAAAACAAACTAGAATATACCAATGAAAACAAGGATGAAAAGAATGAACGCACAGCCGTGAAGTCACAGCCTAGCCTATACTATTTATATACTAATACTATAGTATTATAGAATATACCATAACATGTCCAGTAAATGACAGTCCAACAATGTAAGGTGATCGTAAAGAAAGGTAAAGACAGTTCAAGGATAATGAGCACTGTGGAGGATATGTAGTAAAAATACTAACATTTTATGAAAGTACAAATGGAAGATAAAGGGTTACAATGGGTATACACATATACATATACAGTCAAGAAATATGAATGCAAATTTTGTATTAGGTTGACAGAGAAAGTTACCGGTGGCCTGGTAGTCAAATGACAGAATGCAGGTGAGCTGTGGTATTCCTATTGGGTAGTAGCCTAATTGGTTACCAGTAAGGTATTGTATCAGTTACAATATCACATTCATGTCATTTTTATAGATCCAAGTACGGCACTATGCATTTTATTAAGACGCTTCAGACTTGAGGACCCCAGAGTGCCAGAGTTAAATCTGACCTGAAATGAACTGAGACTTATGAAGAGTGCAGAGTTGTCTGCTGTCATTTCAAAGGTTCTCACCTAATAATTTAGCTTCAACCAACTTTATTGCATATACAGTAAATAAAATGTCATGTAACGCTTGAGCTCACTCTCTGCAGCATATTCCCCCGCTCCTCTTCATAACAGCTCCTCCTCTTCATCCCCATCAAGAAAACTTGTTCCTTCCCATTTATTTGACTAAACCCTTTTCCCCTTGTCCCTTGGTAAGACTCTAAATGTTGGTGAAAGCCTGTCAAGGGCATGATGCAGGAAAGATAAAACATTTTCATGAGGCTACTGGGCAGCTGCGGCTTGAAGCTACCAGAGTATGTGCTGTGAATTTTAACATTATTCAAAAAAAAGTGACAACTGGGTTTCTGGTGCCAAAGGCTGCACTCTGGGCTAGTTTGAAAAAATTATACTTTTGCAAGGTGATGAGTGGCAAAGTGTTGCGCACAGTTTTTTAAAAAAAATAACAGCCCTCATGCTCTCTTAGCAATCACCTCAGTTGGGGACAGGCAGCCAGGCTGTTATTTGTTGCCCTATGATGTCCAACTCGACAAGCGCAATGAATAATTTCACCGTAATGACAGCTAGCACACACACACACACACACACCTAGACCTCAAGCTCTTCACACAGACACATCTGTGCTCAATTAGTGCAAATATTTCAACCTGCAATTAACAGCATCGAAGTAGGTGGTTGGTGTACTGATGGCAGAAGGAAGAGGAGGAGGAAGAGGAGGAGCAGAGGTGGAAAAGTAATGTGAAAGAGATGTAGTGTGCTGGAATGTGAACTTTACTGTGTGAGAGAGCCAGCAGAATCTTAAAACCTTTAATATTCTTTTCTATTTTTTGCCAGCCAAAGACTACTTTTCTTCAAAAAGTAGCACAGTAACACTTGGAGTGACCTTTTGTGAATTTTACTTTGGAATAAAACTCTCCATCCGTCCGTGGGCTGGACCAGGAGGACGCCAGAAGTAGACTCCGCATGCTGAAGTGACAGAGTCATTTTAGCGACCAGTTTTATGTGAGCTGACCTGGAGCAATGCATTCAATATGCATTCTCTGCGTGCCACCAGTGAGGCTGGCCAAAACTATATTAGAAACCACTGAACCTCACCAGAAATCAAATCACACTCCGGTCATAAAAATGCTAATATTTATCTGCAGCAGTCTCTCAAAGTAGCGACTTTGTTTGTGCGCCTGCATGTGTTTAAGCTTGTACGCTTTCGCTACAGCGGCGTGTTCCTGCTTCCCCCAGAGACAGTGGCTGCGTTGATAAATGGTGAGCTACTGTGGAGTTAGTACAGTGTAAGGAGTGAGGAGTAAAAGTTCATTATGTGCATGCTAATAGGGATGGTGTGGTGTGTGCTACATTAATCATTTTGTTTCCCAAATTTCTTCTTGCATCCTGCGCATGGAGGAAAACTTAGACTGATGAGGACTTTAATGTATCATTCATTCGTGCACATTTTGGTTTCTTCTCTCTTTCTCTCATTTTGCTCTCGCTGTCTTTACGGTCGTTATGAATTTTAGAGATCCATTTTAGTGCTCCATTTGTAGGTCTTTTCTACGTGCCTCTACAAAAAGAAAAACCACACATAGAAACACGAGTTGAGCCAATCATGATCAGGGAGAGGCATCTGTGAAAAGGTCAGACGGGTCGATTCCTCCCTGTGTATTTATTTCAAATTGTTTATTGTTTTCAAATAAGTTGCTACATGTACTTCAGCTCCGTTGGTGTTTTTCTACAAAAACAGATGAATTACACGGTTTATCTGTGAAGTTAACCCTGTGTGCCATATGTTTTTCTCCCAGATCAATCCTCCCAGCCGAGGCAGAAGACACCGGCCACTGACCTCTGCTACAAGACTGAAATCAGCAGCCTGATGGACTTCAACTCTCCCGACGCCTCCCTGGACAAAGGTAAGACCTAATCAGTTCTCTTGAACCCAAGCTGTTTGACTTTAAAATGGCGATTTTCTTTTTCCTGCAATGCCACAACGGGAGGATGCTGTGGCAAGGCATACATATGCATTCATGAGAACCCAAAGCAAATATAAACAATATACAGTTTATACAGACACATCTGCTACTGCAAATACCTTTTGCCTTGTGGAAATCTACAAGAGCTTGGAGTCAGAGATAAAGGGCTTTAACAAAAGGTGAACAAGGATTTCAATATGGAGTGAGAACAAGAGGAGCCAACAGTAGGATTTCTGCTGTCATTTGGTCCTCTCCCTCTCAGCATCTGCAGCTTGCACCTGTCAAGGGAGCAGTGGGCATCCATTACGCATGATTGTAGCGAACGGCTGCTCATGACCGCAACAAGTCTTGTGTTTAAGAAACATCACACACAGTATTTTTTGAAATACCCAGACTAAGGCAAAGCCTGCTTCTTAATTTATTTTGTGTGCACATTGCTGTTGAGGCAGGAACATAACAATAATTGACCAACGTTTTAATATTTCGGTGCAGTTTGAAATGCTCGGATGGAGCGGCAGGACAGAAATTATAGCACTAACTGCAGCATGCACAGTAATAACACAGTGAGTAATAATGGTCCTGGCTGAAAACGCTCCAAGTATACATTGAAATGCATAAACTGTATTTGTTAGAAAAACACA
Source organism: Diplodus puntazzo (assembly GCA_963678695.2). Lineage (NCBI taxonomy): Eukaryota > Metazoa > Chordata > Actinopteri > Spariformes > Sparidae > Diplodus > Diplodus puntazzo. Next base: position 14,580,008 of record OZ023165.1, on the reverse strand, counting down.
ACTTTACATGATGTCAGTAGGTGTAAGATTCAAACAGTAATTGCTGACTAATCCAATATTTTGATTTTTATATGATCTAGTTATATCTATTTTTATGAGCAGTTTTTTTTTTATTACATTATACTAAAATGTATTTACATTTCATCGAATTCTAATTAAAGGGACATTACATAAGAATTGAATGAATGAATGAATGAATGAATGAATGAATGGAATTATTCAGACACGTTTGCCTACAACCAATCAAACATTCTGCCATTTTAAGCTACATCTGCATCCATTAGTGCCAAATCTATACTTTTAAAACAATATTTGTCGTAAATCATGATATAAAGGACTGTAAAAGATAAGATGAATGTCATTCTTCACCTCGTTTAGGTCACAATACATTTTTTACATCTTCTGGCACACCTCTGTATCTTTCTATTTTAACATACAGTGGTAATATACCACATCTTAACTGTGCACATAGTGGTCTCTGACATTTAGGCAAATGATACTTCACATACTTTTTCACTTTTTTTCACTCACTTTTCTATATTCATCCAGAATAAAAGTTATATACTCACACCTATAATCAAGAATCCTAGAATCACACGAGATCAATTTATATTGTGTATCTTTGATAACTCTCAGATTTAAACCCACATAATCATGGTTTTTGGTTCACTCTACTTAAACTATTATAATCCTTAATTTTGTACCTTTAAGCCTCTTGCACCAAACTCTTACATTGTGAATTATAAACTGATGAAAATTAATGAAAAAAAAGATCTATTAACTCAGCGAGCCGAGTGGTTGCCTATGTACATATTTCATGGCTCTCAGCTATTGAAGACATTCTCATGGTTCATCTGAGGACAATCTGAATTTTTATTGCTCAACATTTAATTCATTCATGCCTTCTGGTCCTCCTGTAAAATTATGCTACAACACAGTGACTACTATCACACTCCGTACTCATCTGTTTTCTGCCGTTAGTGCTCAGTCACCGTGATTCATCCCAAAAAGCAGTCTATAAAGTTGAAAGTCTTCATTCATCTCCAGACTCTTATCCGAGTAGGTGGTCAGACGGATCTCACATCAGCGTCATCAGCTCTCCAGACTGACACAGTTCTAGTAGTCTATCTGCGGTCTGCTTCCATGTTCTCACCCAGGACAAAAGCTTCTTTCAAAGAGATGGAGTCTTGTTGAGAGGATCAAAGTAGCTATCATGGCTCAAGTACAAACACATCTCATGGATTTTGGATACTTTAAGGCTGCCAGCTCTACTATGGATCTCTGGTGTCACCCAGAGAGCCCCCAGGGGGCCCCTTGCCTCATTAGAGTGTCCTGCTTAAGGGGTCTGTTTGGCTGCCAGTTCTCTCTTCTCTCCTATTAGCGTCTGTCGATGTCGAGATGAGAGAGTTTACATGTCATTGTTTGAAAGAATGGGAACAGTGTTTGTGGCTTTTTGGTTAAAATGGTGTATTAGTACAAAACTGAAACCAAATGTGACATTTACTCAAGTCCTACACTTAAGTAGAGTTTTAAGGTACTTTAGGTTAGCTTAGGTTTTTGAGGTATTTCCATTTTGTGATAATTTACACACATTTAAGATTGGAATATCGCCTTTCAACACATCTATCTGACAGCCTTAATAATTAGTAACTTGCAAGATTTTAAGCCTAAAACAAATTTTGATTGTAGATTTAACTACTCAACAGTTTATAGAGTTGTGAAAATTAAATATCAGGGAATCAGTATATATGATAAAAATAACACTGAATGTAACTATTTTGCATCAGAAATAGTTTTCCTTTTGGTATCTTAAAGTGAAACTCTCGCCAAAAAGCAACCGAGGCTTTAATTGTGATTGAATATGAGTCAAACCTTTGTGTAAATGCACAATTACGACGAAAGAGGCACTTTTAAGATTTACCATAGTTAAATATTAGTAGTATTTTAAAAAAACTAAGAAGGCTTCACACAACATGAGACTTTGCTCGTAGTACCACCAGGGTCTCTACACATGAACACGAGCATTGAGAACATTGTTTGTGTACACAGGGTTTACTAAAAAGAAGGTTTTTGAACGACTCACGTTAGCTGCTGCATCTCCGGCGCACCGCCGTCATGGCAGACAAAAAGTGTCAATCTCCGAGTGCGACCTAGCAGGTAGGAGAGTAATGGTGGACCCCCTACCTGTTAGGTTGTAATCTAAGTAGGATTTTGAATGCAGGCTGAATTCTGGTAATGGCGTGTTTCTTTATAATTGTGGTATTACTACTTTTATTTGAGTAATAGATCTCAACCTCTTCTACCACTGCTGATCTCTGGAGAGCTTTTTGCGCAGGTGTGCAACTGATCAAGTTACAGAACATGCTGAAAGATTTAAATACAAGTTGTGTATAATTGTATTCTTTGGATCATTTGGAGGTCAAGAGATCAGATTCTGTACTCGATGAGTTGAGACAAAATCATGCACAAGTTATCACGCTGTATGTGCATGGTCTCCTTCAGCATGAAACAGCTGGTGCTTTAGGTCTGTGGTCAATTCCTGGGTGCTGTAAATGTGCAGACTCAGGCGTACGCACGCACCAACAGCCCCTGCTGGGGCCAAGGCCACATATATCACCGCAAGTTTCATCAGAATGAGAACAGGGAACTCGGGCTGTGTTATCAGCAAATTCGTCTCAGGTCCACAGTAAGAGATAGACAGAGAGACAGGGAAGGAGAGCGGAAACAAACGCAAGCCGTGAGCACTGTATCATTATGGAGACAGGTGCTGCTTCTGCATAAGCTAACCCGGGGGAGGCTTTGGTTTGTGGGTTTGTTTAAATAGGAAGGTCAGTACAAAAAGGTCAAACAGAGCGTCCAGAAAAAAAAAATAGGCTTAGGAGGGAAGGTTAGACAGAGAAGGAGATGGGAAGGGCCAGTGAAGAGCACCATGACGATGAGAAGGTGAGAGATCTCACACAGAAGTTGTGTCGCCTGCAAATGTATTCTAAAGAGCGAAGGAGAGAATGTCATATGGTGAAGGAGAGAGTACAGAGAGGCAAATGAACAAAAGAACAGTAAAGGAAGTGACATTGTGAGGGTGTATGAGTAGGTGTGGGTACATGTATGTAGTGGTCTCTGCTCAGCGTTTTCATTTTTTGCCAAATGCTGACACTTCGCTGCCCCCACCGAAGCCCTCTTATGACCAATGAGAGAGTGGCACTTAAATTGCCTCCATCAACAGTATTCAGGCCTCTCCACTGTAATTTACACACATTAGAAACAGCTACTCAGAAATGCTCAGACACAATGGCTGTAGTTAGACTTGTTAACTGTGACTCAATAATGCAAGAACGCAATAACCAGACCCAACCAGACTCACGCAACTAAAGAAAAAAAGAGAAAAGGTAGATGTGAGGTTACATGAGACATAATCGTCGTAGACAAGTAGTGGTGGACCCATCGGCATGTGATCTCATGACATCTCAAAAATTGTTACACAGGGTTTGCAGACAAAATGGGTTTTCTGTGTGCTTGTGTTTGCTCTGGCCTTTCCACTAAAGGTTACTGAGAGGTTGAAACTGACAAAGGGAGTAGGGCGGCAGTCTGATTATCTGCAGTCTTTGTCATTTTCTAACTGCAACTTTATTAAAGTGGGCTGACAAGTGAGGCGCAAAGGTCAAAAAGTCAAAAAGTTACACTTCAAGACTTAATTCGAGCAGGGGAAGCAGTATTTGCCCTCGCTGTTTTCTTCTTCTCTTTTATCACAGAATTTCTTTTCAGGCAGGTAGCCCCACCAGGATATATATAAATAAGTTGACCTCCCAAAGTGTTTGCCACATGCTCTTTTGTAATCTAAATTTAGATCTGAAGCTGTGCTACTCAATGAATCCATCAATCATTCACATACAACTTTAATACCAGAAATGCACGTCTATAAATACGTCTGAGAGCGCACGTCAGTTCAGCACTCTCTACATGGTTTCATTAATTTCCACCGCAGTGATGGTTCCCAAGCAGTGTGCCCGCTGCAGGGCTGAGTGTGTGTGATGTGTGTTATCCACACGCTCAAAATTGCCAGGTCTCAAACTGTCTGAAATTCTGTTCCAACTGTGTCTTCAGCAAATGGACCAGACACCGCAAATGTCTTCAGTCAGCAAGCCTTCAATGTGCGAGTAGTAGTATTACACCAACTCACACCGAAGCGTAGTTTGAAGCACACGAGCAGCGTCAGATACAAATGTGTACTTTGTTAAAATATTATATGTATACATGAAATACATTATATATTTAAAGTTCAGTGAACTACAGTCTAAGTGGTTTCAATTTAAAGTTCCATTAAATTAAAGCCACCTATGCTGTAGTTTACTAAACACACCTAAGATTTAAAATAGACTTTGAGTGTATTTCATGTTTTTTCTTACATTTTCAGGTACAGTTTTAATTTTTATGCCTTTACATCAGTGATAGCCATAGCCATAGCCAGAGGTACTATATTGTCCAGTTCAGTTCAGTTCAGACTTTTATTGTTGCAAATTAAGGGAAATTAAGGGAAATTTGAGTGATAGATGTGGGTAACAACTCAAACACAACATACAAGAGGACGTACGACATCACAACAGAATGGCAACCAAAAGGCAAAAAAGTTGCTGAGCAGCGCAGTCATGGTTTTAAAGCTATTTAAGCACATTGCACTCGGAAAATGTATACCTATTACTCTTTGCTATAGGTAGCCTGCATCTCCAAGCAGATGGGAGAAGAACAAATTCCTTCAAGAGTGGATGGTTAGAGCTGGTCAAGAGCTTGCCTTCCTCATAATTGTTCTGTTTTAAATATCACAAAGTGAAATATGACAAAGAAAACTGCTGCGTGCCAATTATTTTGCCGGCTATTTAAATGATATTGGACAAATGATTGTGTGTTGTGCACTGAGAGGTTGCCATACCATGAGTCTGTACCTCCGATTTCTTTTAAGCGCCATATCACAAGAACGCCTTAGGGAAATTTAGTCTCAGGGATGAAATGGTTAGATTTTGGTGGTCAGGGGTCAAAGGTGAAGTTACAAAACACAGAACAAAGGTCAACTTCACTGTGACATCGCAGTGTTCTGGCCAGTGTTCAACCAATGCTTTTCTTTTGAGCATCGCGCCCCCCCACAAAATGACTCATTTGACTCTCATAATTTGAGCCATCCAGGGAGTAGTTCGCTTATCATGAGTTTGTTGAAGATTTGGACAAAGCTTTAAAGTGTATCCCACTGGGTGTCTGTGCTTGTCCTCGGTCCATTAATCTAACTGTTCTTGTATAACTAGAGTGAGAGCTTTGTACGTAGGCGTCGGGCTCTGCCAAAGTCTTCTCATTGCCAGTGAAGTAGTTCTGTTGGCTTTGCTGAGTCATGACCTCCCCTACACGTTGCGTACAGGAATGAGCACTTCCAAATCTGATGTTATGGTGCAAAGATGGAGCATTAGATCAGCAGGCAGATGTTCAGGCCAGTTCATCTTCGTCACAACTCTCATCTGTGCTCATCCAAGCAGAAATAGACATGCTTTACAGGGTGTCTGGACTCACCCCGAGGAGATCAGACATCCAGAAGAAACGTGATGCTGCTGTTGCTTCAAATGAGAAAGATTTAAAGGAATGCTCAAACACACTCCTTGCAGTGTAGCACTTTTACAAAATGATGAAACACCTCTCAGTAAACTCTGTCACTTTATGCATTGTGTTTGGCTTGTGTTTGTTTTGCAGTCAAACAACCATTTCACATTTTTCACTTAACACCTCCACCTCATTAGGATTTACACCCCGGTGCTGCACTGCGCCAAGGTTCTACCAGGCGCGGATTTTCTATTTCTGAATTCCACCTTGTCTTGACACGACTGGTACGAACGGTCAACGGTTGTAATACCTTCTGCCTGCCCTTCAAATGGCTGTTAAAAAGGCCCAGGGGCAGCTAATCTGAGCTGGCGTCTGGCAGCAGTGAATTGGCAGGGGAGGCGACGGCGGAGAGAGGGACGGTGGCTATCGGAGCTGGCAGATCTGGACGAGAGCTGAGTGGCCACTGCTGGCTGCCAGTTCCTTTTAGCTGATTACCGAACACGAAAGGTTGCAAGGTGGGAGAACAGAGACACATAGCTCGTGGAGACAAAGATCGTAGGAGTACATGGGCAGATGTGATGCATGATAGTAACGATGAGAACACTGAGAAATCCAGAAGAGTAACGAACTGTGTGAGAGAAGATGCAGTAACTTTTGAGATTCACAGTAGATCAGCAATATGAGGTTGCACACCCTTAGGTGTCATTTCAAACAGAACACTTCAAGTTGACATTTAACTGTTGACCTACCCTCCTCATATATGTGCTTTGCCTCGGGTGCAAGAGCAAAAAAAGAGTTGTGGGAGGTGTAGAGAGCAAATCTGGGACCTTAACATTCCTTGTTAAACCCCTGCTGTTTTCTGTACGTGAACCACTTATTTAAAGTGTGCACTGACTTGAAAAATGCAGTATCCAGCTAAACTCTGGAGTTATGTCCAAACAGAAATATCATCAACTTCATGCAATTAAAGTAAAAGTACTCATTATGTAGAGTAGCCTTCTCCATTTTTGTTATGCAATGAATATCAGTGTGAACAGCTTTAATGTTGTTGTTGATTGAATTACATTTCATTTGAAGTGTTACATACAGTACATATGGTTGGGATGCTCAATGATACACTCATGAGAATTGTATTTAGGCTACTGAATATATTTGACAGTATATAAAACTTCAATACATGTCTTGTGTCTAAAACAATTAAAAAGTACAATATCAACCTCTGAACGTAGTGCAGCAGTAGTGTAAAGTAATGGAAGTAATCAAGTAAACTCAAGTACCCGGGATTAATAACAGTTCTAGTGTGAATGCACTTAGTTACTCTCCACTACTGACTGTCTCTTGAACCTATAACCCACACACACATGCACACGCACGCACGCACGCACATGCACACACACACGCACGCACGCACACACACACAAGCAACTCACGGGTATTTGTATTCTTAAGAGCCTGATTCCAGGATAGACACAATGTGAGCACCCATTCTGATGATATGTGTATGTGTTAAAATGTAAATCAGCACTGAGTCATAGAGAGTAGAAAAGTGCTTTTGCCTTTGACAGCTCAACGAAAACACCTGCTTCACTGATGTGCTCGTTGCTGGAAGTGCTGGATACATGCTTGATAATTCACACAGGGAACATGACAGCATTTTTCTGCTGCAGTGATTTATAATAACTCAGACTGCTAGTTATTAACACAACATGACCTCGACATTGCACTCCTTTTTTGTTTTTGTAGCGTGGGTTATATTTAATCTTCGTTCAGACGAGGGTTACAATGGTATGAGATTTTCAGGGCACAATAACCACCTCAGAAAACATTCCGCTTTCACGGTATTACACATGAATTACTTTTATTATGAGTTGTGAAGAATTCTGGTTGAAAACATTTTAAAAGTAAGTAAAATTATTAACAGAATTTGAAATATTCAAAGCATGTCTAGCATGCTAACCTCACAGACCAGGCCCATCCAAGTCCAAAACTCTTCAAACAGTGTCATCACCAACACTTTTCCTGGTGCTTTCAGCTTTCTGGCTAACTGAGCTAACTAGCTAAAGGCAGCTACAGTTGGCAGCAGTTAGCTATAACTCAGTCATCAGTAGTATAATTTGATTAAGTGGCCAGTTCATAAATATTGCACCTTTAAAGGGATGAGTTAAAAATAGTTTGGTCGAGTTGGTGACTTGAAATTTGATTATAACTTAAAATATTTTCTTTATAATAATGTTAGCATGGTAGAATTGATATATCGTAGATAAGGAAACGTATCAGTATGACCATGCAACCCTATTTTGGACCGTTCTCTCTGTCAACTCTGTCGTTCTCAGAGTTTGCTGGCCATTTTTTATTCCCTGCCATGGCGTTGATTTTCCGTTCCTGGTTGTGTCAAGGTTTTCTGCAGTGCAGCTGTGGGGAAAATCATGGGAACAGGAAAACGAGAAAGTGTGACTTCACAAAGTGATGGTGTCCATTAACACGTGCATTGTCTGTTATAACAAAGGGCGGTTAGGCGGTGCTCAACACAGGCATTAATAAGATGAACAACACCTTATTCACAAGACACAGAGAAGAACTGCAGTGATAAAAAAAAAAAAAAGTTGACCATCTGCATCCATGCTCGCACGCAACCGAGTTGAATTAACTTCTTATCTCTCTCTCATTGTACCTGTTTTACTCTCTCCTATATCTCACATAAACAATGAAAGGTTGACGTCTTCTTGGCAGCGCGAGCCGGTGCTGCTGTCCTCCGAGGTATTGTGTAAACTGACTGCAGACAGAGCGAGAGAGAGAGAGAGAGAGAGACACGTTGGCCGCTTCCATTGATTTTCATTTAAGGGATAGCACTCTCAGCTCATCACCTTCAAGCATCCCAGAACTTGGAAACATGTGTATGTGCTTGCGTACGCTTGTGTGGGATGCTGCATCATACAGCGATTCGACCCGAGCTGCTTTTTAACGCGTTCATCTTGCGTATCATCCTGCATTCCAAGCCATGCGTGTCACAGAGAGCTAATTTCCTGTTGTGCGCCGGTCCCTGTAGTGTGATTCGATGCTGCTTTAATGTAGTGTAAATAGCCAGCGCGTGCCAAGTACATTCTTTTAATTAGGAAACCCAACAGGCCTGCTGATTAGCACTTTATCTTCATAAGTGTCTGGGCCTGAGCTGCAGCTGGACCACTTCCTAGTTACCCTACACTCTAGGTAGCATGTCCCAACAGGTCTCGAGCAAGAAGTGCGTCATTATTGTGTTGTAGTCTGCCATCCACTAAGCAAGCAAAAGTGGTTGTGTAAATGTGATTCAAGTTAATCGCTGGTAAGTTATTGTATTTGTTAAATTTGGTAGCTTTTTCCACTTTTGCTAGAAGTTTGGTCGCCTACAATGATAACGATGGTGGTGCCCCCTCAACATGACCTCATTTTAGATGGTAAAGGCCCCTTTTGTCATAATGTTGCCCTTCTTACAGGTCATGCAGCGTTTAGAGAACTGCCTTGCAATCATTTCTCATGCACTCCAGCATGATTCTTTTAAATAATTCTACAACCCACAGCTTCACATGATAAATGACACAATTATATTTTTCCTCTTTTCATTCTATTTCCGAGTTCCCTCTCTCCAGACGGGGAAAAAAAATTGCTGAGTCCTCGCTCGTCCTCGGATTTGTAATCTTAAACCATTTATGTGTAGTACGCAGGGGCACATGATGTTCTTTATAGCCAGTGTAACTACTGCAGCCTTCCCCCTTCAGTGGCATTTAAAGGCATTTGTTACTATTTCATGAAATGGCCTCGTGATTACAAGAGGAAAAGTCCAGCAAAAATCAATGACCCGATTCCACTTATGTAGTAGAAAATAACACTCAGCAGCTCTTTCTGTAATCGGCTAGGTGTCCTTTTGTCGGTTATCGTTAAGGGTAATCATCATATATTCACTGCACACACATGTAAACTCCGTGAAGCCTCACACTGTCATTTGGATTCACATAGCTCGCAGTTTATTGTGCCCGTACCTTCAGCTTGTAATCTGCTGCGAATCAGTTGCGCTGCAGGACTCCGTGGACCACAAACACCCCTTTGAGTGGGCAGTATTCAATTTCCTCACTTTGCCCATTATGCACGGACACAATAGACAACAAGAGATTATTTTCTTTGGCTGCGTTGTTGTCTCAGAGAGAGGGATGATACGTTGGATGATTATTAAATGTCACACTCTGCGGAGAGCCCAATCATTTTTTTTCTGGCATAGCTGCTGATTGACTTCAAAACAATAGCAACAGGCATCAGAGACACTTTTGTGATGGTTAATTGTGATGAAATGTACTCGTGGACTTTTGAAACCGAAATCAGTTGGAGAAATATGTATAAACAATAAATACAAATACAGATTATTTACTGAATATACTTGTCCACGGTTCTGTGATTTCCTGAGCCTAGAACTTGTTTGGCTGATCAATGGAGACTCTGATGAGGCTTGTAATTAAGCATAGTTTGGTCTTTAATTACATTTGATTAACTAATAGATACATTAAAACCAGTCGGAGAGTTTAATTAAATTAACGATTTCATAACCTGCAATGTTTTGCTGCCCTGTTATGGAAGCATCTTCGAAAAGGACATCTGTGTGAGGTTGAGTCTGAAGTGGCCGTGTTTCACATGTGGAGGTGTTAGATGGAAATGAATTGTTCCATTTGAATGTGACTTTAGCACCTGTAAATTATTAATTATCTACTATAAAGGCTCAATGATAATAGCTCGATGCACAAAGGCTCCGCAGAGAGCGCCGCTTTATACTTAATTAGGATTAAAAACTTGAACATACCATTCAATCAGTCTGCTGTTTTGCCTTTGTCTGACTGATTCTGTGCGTGCACTTGAGCTGTAGGGATTTCACTTAAAGTCTGACTCATCATTCTGCTAATTTTAAGAGCTTTTATCTTGCTTCCTTGCAGGCAGATGAGTAGAGCTTCATTAATGCTCGGGCTTATCACCTTTGTTGAAAATCGGGGCTTCTTCCGTCTGAGCACTCGCAGTCATCAATCGTTCACTCACCTGCACCTAACTACATGTTACTGCAAGGGTGGGTGAATAAAGCAGGTGCACACCTCCGTCTGCACTAATAGTGAAAGTCTGTTTACTCTCCATACCAACCAAAAGAAATTAAGAAGATGTAATTACGCTGAAATGTAGAGCGCTTTGAGAAGATAGCTTTTACAGTGAAATGTAAACATGGCCCGTTTATTGCAATTTAAACGGGAGCTGTATTCTAATCCACTAAATGACGACAACATCCTCTAAATCCAACCTTTATTGCGATGCCTGGGCTGACTTTACTCTGTGTGACTCCCTTATCTCCCTAGTTTGTCCAGCATACTCAAAAAAATGTGGGCTGATAGCCTTGAAAGAAAACAAAAATACGTTTTTTACTGACTGATCATGAAATCAGACAAGAACAAAAAACCTTCCTTTTTTTGCAAGTGTTTCTCCCTGCGGTGGTCAGTTAAATGTGATCACTGTGTTCTTTTAAAAGTGTTAAGTTACTGAGCCCCTCAGGCAAGTCAACAGCTGGCAGACCTGTTGCTGCGTTGCCTGCCGGTGTTGGACTACACACACAACGACGCTCACCTGCCTGTAAGCCCACACCTACGCTGGGCTCCTCCCCTCATCTTTACGTGTGTGTGTGTGTGTGTGTGTGTGTGTGTGTGTGTGTGTGTGTGTGTGTGTGTGTGTGTTTGAATAATGTGGGAAAATCCTAGTGACAGCTCCTTCGAGCTCCTCCTCCTCCTTACCTAGTAAACCATTTGAGTTGAGGGGGGGAGGGGCTGAATATACTGTATCGCCGAACCCGTGGGAGTTGCTTTGAACAGGTACACTCATAGTGGCAGCTCGTGGATGTATTTCCTGGTGTCAAATGAGGCTGATTCTAGTGGGGAGACTACACAAAATATCCCTGGTTTGAGTGAGGAGCGCTTGAGACAGGAGGATTTTGGGATTTCGTCTTGTCTGTCCTGAAAGTCTCTAGCTCACACCTGACAGATCCTGGAATCCTTTGGAAAACTCCCCTCGGAGGAGGGGATGAAGTCGGACGGGGAGCAAGGGAAGTCTGGTGAGTGAGTGGAAACAACAAGTGCAGCTGCGACTCTGTGCCTTGTTGGACAATAGTGTGATGTGAGTTTGAGTCCTGCACATGTAAAGGTCTTGCAGTGAAAAGGAGAAGGTTGCTAGTTCAGGGTCTTTCTGGACTAAGGATACTGCATATCTTCTTCTTCTTGAGGAGTGACATGTTCACGTGTTGGTGAACCGTTAGGAGACTTTAACCTGCACTGACCTCAGAGCAGTTGTTATTATCTGAACATGGGGGCAGGGACTCCACCATTAAGTGTGGGGATCCAAAACTTCACAATTTTTCTCAGCTGTTCCAATAACGGTACACAGTATTTTATCTGAGTAGGTTGTGAATGAATTTTACTATCCTTCAGTGAATGGATCAGAGTCGTGGGGGTTAGTACAGTGAAGTTTGTCTCCAAACAACAGCGTTTTCATGGTCACTGTGCTGTTTCTATTGTAAACACTGTGGACTGGGGTGGCTGGCTGCAGTTTTTAGCCTGAATTCAGCACATTTTACACTCACACAGGAGTTCTTGCTGCGTCAGCCAGGCTGGTTTCAGACCTCTCAGATCTTAAGTGCAAAGCGTTAAATTACAACGGCCGAAAAAACGGTGCGATTTGTGAGAACAGCTCTAGGTTTTCTTCTCTGCTGTTTTGCCAGCATACCTGCATTTTTTATCTGCATGCTGGTATCTCACCTGCCCTTCAACCTTATCCTGAAAACTGGCCCAACACAGAGGTAAAAGTTCACACGGCAAAACAGATAAACCCTGTGTTCTCAGTCTGAAATTCCATGCGTGAAAAAACTCATATATGTGACGTAAAACTGGTCAAACTGAGTTGAATGTTGTTCAAGAGCGTCACTTAAATCCTCCAAGCTTAAACCTAAGGTGTGGTTGTGACACAGTTAGTGCTTTCAAAGCAAAACAAACAACTGGAGGCTATGGATGGCTGTATTTGCCTAACCCTTACTATCCCAGGTGTGGTTATGTATTTGCGATTGTGCTCAGTTACTCACCTTTCCGTCTCACATTTCTGCGACAGCCTCTGTGATTATACCACTTGGGCAATGTACAGTCTGTCTTTGTAAACTGAAATTGGACAAAATTTGTCATGTAGCCATTACCGCCTGTAAGGATAGCGGCACATTATGTATAATCATATCTGCTGTATAATTTCCCAGCAGAATCTCTGAGAAATCATCAGCTTTTTCTGTGCTAAATTCACTTCAGACCTTACGAAATTCTAAGCTGTCGGGCCTGTCAGTCAAGCAACGACACCCCAAATCATTTTAGATTTTGTTGCTCCTTTATGTCTCATGCCTGTCACTCAGATAGAAAGCAGGGTTTTCCGATGAGTGACATGATGTCAGAGGAGGCTTAACCCTGTGGCTTAACACCGTATGAAGTGGCCTGTAAATCAGAGGCTGCTGTTGGTTTTCTACCGGACAGCCTGTTAGTGTCCGACTGACCCGGCACTCACTCACAACCAGGCCAGTGCTATTGTGCTTGTACCTGCATTTACCTGTGCATACATGTCAATCAACGCGTGAACACGTGTTCTTTCAGCGTTTGACAGGATAATTGCATGGGCAGTTGAGTTTGGTCCTCGCCGTGTAATTTCCTCCTTTCACTGCCGGTGCTGCAGGTGAGTGCAGCAAGTGTCTCTCCCTCAGGTGCTAGCCGCTTTGTTCGCCATCGCAGCGGACACAGAAGACAATTTAGAACGGATTTTAAGACAATCAGCTGCCTGTCAGAATCAAGTTAGGGCTGATTTTAAAGCAACTGTCATAATCATGAGCCGTGTCACTTCTTTCTGAGAGCGGGAAGTAATTTTGCATTTCGCTGAGGATGGACTGAGCCTTTGTTAGGTTCCATCCATCTCTCTTTGTGTTTGAAAACCTCTGTGCCTAATCACATTTACCAGAAAAGGAGAAGATTAATTTGGCTGCTTACTCTGCCGCTATCACAAATCAAATTCATCCCAATTTTCAGACACTGTCCATTCCCCTTCTGCTCATCAATTATAAATGGACGGGCGACAGAATTTGCTCTGTGCAGACCACTGAAATGGCAACTCCGCAGCTTTATTTATTTAGCTGTCAGCGGTCGCCCTCCTCATGTTAACAGCCGCGAAAACAAATGCAACTCCGCGACCTTTTCCTAAATATTTCTGTCCCAGGATCTTATCAAGTATCTCAGGAGGTGACCGGGATTGTTTTGGCACCTTCACACTCTAATTTGTCTGCCAAATCATCATTGTCATCTTGTCTAGACTTTTCTAGGTGGTAATATTTATTTTTGGCAACAGATGCATGATAGTTGAACTGTGATTTAAGGGTTTTGTCACAGTGGAAGGAGCCACCACACACAGGTATGCTTACTTTGTGTGTGTCTTTGTCTGTGTGTGTGTGTGTGTGTGTGTGTGTGTGTGTGTGTGTGTGTGTGTGTGTGTGTGTGTGTGTGTGTGTGTGTGTGTGTGTGTGTTTGTGTGTGTGTGTGTGTGTGTGTGTGTGTGTGGACTCATCCACAGTTTGATGAAATATCCATGGTGACACTGTGTCTGCCCTCCTGTTTAGCCCAGACTATAAATAACAGCACTGTTAGCCCTCAGCACCAAAGGTCATCTCTCAACTTTACATGCACACAGACCCGCACATGCATACACCTGTTGTCATACAAGCACGGACACACACCCGAGCACCTTCAGCTACGTGTCTCGGATAATCGGTTCACCCACCTGATGAGACGAAATCAGCCGAATCTGAATTTGTTGTCACAGAGATTTCCCTCCAAAACCGAACTGTTGCGTCGGAAATTGTCGCTGTGTTATCTACTTGACTCCCACTCATGCACAACAAGATCATTCCCCCGAAAATAACAGTTGATTTGTTTGCAGTATGGTAACAGCCGGGCAAAATGAGGTAAACATAATAGCACGATGTTAACAACTTTTTACAAATAACATGGAGCCGGGTGGAAAAGCGAGTGGTACAAAAAAAGAGATGTTACAAAACGAGCTCGTTGTTGATGGCTTGTGTATTCACATCCAGCAGATGCTATTTCATATCATGACTGAGTGAATGACATGTTCCTATTCACATTATAATAGCAGCACAGCTCATCAAGCACAACCATGGCGGCAATTATTGCCTGGCCTGACGCAGCCAATAAAAAGTCTCATCATGTTTTGGAGCAAGCTGTCCAGAATAAAATAGCAGCTTCTGTCTGGAGGTTCATTAGTGCACCGACTAAGACTGCAATGCACACGTAAGTAGTTACCCTTGCAAAATAAGCAAATACTGCATATTCCTTCCATCACAATATCCTAGAATTGGCTCTGTGTGTGTTTTCACAGGATTGTTTGCCACCTGAATGCCTACCAGTGCAACATGCTGGAGAATGATTTATAGCACGGAGCTAATAAGAACATCACGAAGGGGGATAGTAGCCAGCCTGCACCTTCACGGTCACCCTTGTAGATGGGCTGCCATCTTGGCTCATTTGCAGTCTCTCACTCCCCCAGTCTTATTTTTAATGGCTGAATCCATCCATCCATGTATCCACCGACCATCTTATCTCCCATCCAATCCGTCCATCCCTCATGACCCGAGCAGCACCTCTTCTAGTTTCGTGGAAACTCTGCTGCTAATCTGCATGACGAAGGAATGGGAAAAAAGCTGTCCCGAGTATCTGTGCATCTGTAGCCCACGAGCGACAGTAATCTCACTGTTTGCGGCTTTTCGCGTCGTAGACGGGAGACGGACTTTAAAGCAAACAGATTGTTTTGATGGATTACTGTCGATTCGGCTCAAGTGCAGACTGTGAAAATTAGAGTGAGGGCTTCTTATGTAACTCTGCCAAAACTGAAGAGGGCTGCAAATCTCTCGTGCTCAGTCCACCACAAAAAAAAAAATGTTTTGAAGTAAAAAAATGCAAATCTGTGCCTTTCTTTTTAGTTATATTAAGTGCATATAAGTGAGGTTTGTTTGTATGTTTGTGTCTTCCTAAGAGCAGCAATGCAAGTTCTGGTGAGTGCAACTGATACCATCCGCAGACACACGAGAGGGTTTTAAGCCATCAGGCGCAGATTGTGGTGGAATGCGGCTGAGATTACTGCCTATCTTTCTCTTTGATCAGTTTTTTTGCTCGCTGTTGAGCTCTGTTCTAACCCCACTGTCGCACAAGTTCAGCCCCCATTACTCCAAGGACCTGAAGCATGAAATAGGCTTGCCAGCATGTGGATGTCAAATTCTGTGATGCTGAAGCACGGAGCGACTTGATCGACACCGACTGACTAGAGGCAAGAGAGTCATGCAATGAGTGACATTGCCATTTAAATGCCGCTGATGTGAATTAACCGTGACATCCTTGAATTCTGTGGAAATCAGGTTGTAGAGTGAAAGTCACGCGAGATGAAGCATCATTAGGGTTCAAACGATAACTTGATTGATAGCCGCTTCGAGATTTTCAAATATGAGGTTTTTTTCTGCTTTATATGATCTTTTATTTCATATTGTTGAGTTACCACCATTACCAGTTATCACCTTTCAGTCGTGGGAATTATTAGGATAATTTTACATTGACATGACATTTTACGGACTAAATGATCCCGTATGTTCATTAGCCTGCTTTAATCTTTAGTGACATGTTCATAGTCTCCTTTTTTATGATCCCTCCAAGTTCAGAGCCATCTTGAGTTTATATGAGGCTAAAGACCACGGGGACTTGAGGCTTGCCTTCACTCTGGTGGGCTCATCAATAAATAGCAATCCATCCGTGTATGTGTTATCCTGAATACCAATCCCTCTTCATCACTGTCTCCGTTAATACAGAGTATTAGAGCCTGATTTCTATGATGGAGTGGCCCCGAGGCAAGGTGTGTTCTTTTTTCCTTTTTTTTTCTCGTTTTCATCAGGCGTGACCCTGTCATCTCCTCGGGCGACGCGGGGAGATTGTTCTGCTCATGAGAATTGACTAGCTAATCCAGAGCAAAAGCACTCCCATACCCACACTGCAGGCCGCCTTCATCAGTCAGAGCTTAGGCGTTGCTGCCGTCATGAGCCGCTGATGAATTTGCTATCAATGGTCCATAAAGATGAGTGTGTGTGTGTGTGTGTGTGTGTGAGAGACAGAGAGAAAGATGCACACTCTGACTTTTATTAATGACTCCAGCATCTCATTGAAAGATGAAAGGCTCTATGAATTTTTTTTTTTTTTTTTTCAACCTGGCCTGAATAAGGTGTGTGGGATCTGATGTGGAAACATTCACATGCGCTTTCTCTGTCATGAGGATTTGCACGTGAAAGCGGCGCATTTCAGCTTTGCTGCCCTTATGGCAGATATTTAACACCTCATTTGTACCTGTGGCAATCACTCCCTCTGTTTGTTTAATGCTGGAATAGTAATAAATAGCTCAAATCACAGGTTGCCACTTGCAACCATATCAATGTATGTGCACCAATTCAGGCACCTCTGGTTTCCATTAATTTCTTCACAATATGAAAATCAATCAGCAGATCCTTGAGACTCGCTTGGGTTGTGTAATTCGCCAACGCATTAAGTCTGTGTTTCCCTTTGCCGGTGTTAGAGTTGTGTGGACTGCAGTTCAAGCGCAGATTGATTTGAAAATGTCAGCACTGTATTAACTCGCTCCGCTTCGCCTTAAGCAACTTTAACAAAAATTAAAGCAGACTTGATGTTCACTGTGATGGATTACAAAAGTCAAGCTGCTTATATGAGTGCGCTAATAGATTTTTAGACTACAGCTACAAGGAATGGATATCGGTAACACACACACAAAAAAAATGCAGTTGAATTTTTAGAACAGCGTCATTAGCAAAATGGTAAGTTTGGTTGGGAAAGTGTACATGTTTGTCGCAAATGACCATAATTCACTTGCACGGTTCTTTCGGAGGGCAGATCGTCGTTTGCAATACAGTTTTTTTTTTGTCCCGAGTACACTGATTCCCTCAGGAAGGAAAGGTCAGATAATGGCTGCTGTTTGTAGGCATGCCTGCAAAGGGCAAACATTAATCAGTATCCCATCATGCATTCAGTAATGTGTGTAGGAGTGTGCACTGCCTATCCAGCTATTTGTGTGTTGGATTAAAATTTCTTTAAAACCGAATAATGCTTCATATTAAAAGTCAATGCTCCTGCAACTTACCACATTTCTGTGACGGCATCCAGAGCGACGCTGAGGGCATAGAAACTTCAATATCCATATGTCAGTTTTACAACACTGCAGATTGTGGATAAAATCCATGAAATTCATGTGCTTCCTGGGATAAAATCACTACAAGGAAATAGAACCATGACGGAGGGGCTCCATTAGCCCGAGGGCTCTGTTTCATATAGGAATAACACTGCTCATACTCATAGATTTCATATCAGTCGAGCTGGTAAAGTGCTTGTGCTTTTCACTCTGTCACGGAGAGTGTTGAGGCAACAGGAATCGTAGAGAGTCAAAATACTGAGTGGACCTGAGGAGACTTGAGACATATCGAAGACAAACATTGAAACAGAATACTCCTCTTACAGATTCAGATACAGCACATTCAGATGATTTGTCAGCGTCTGTCCTCTCCTGGTTTCCTCCCGCGGTCACAATTCTCCTGTATTTCTCCCAATTTATGAAAATTGTGCACTCCTTTTTTTCCTCTTTTAGTAATCATAATCTGTCTGTGGCACCGTACAGCATGTATTCTACTGCACCATTGCCTCTCATCCTCCCCATTGAGTGAGATATGCACAGAGGAATGGAGAAGGAAAAAAAAGTACTTGTGCTAATTTCTGATATCCTGAAGAGAAGAAGAATTCCTCTTTCCTTTAAAAAAGGTGGGACATGCATTTTGTATAAATGGTCACGTCGATATTTCTGTTAATCACGGGGGTCCCGCTGTGTTGGTCATCATTGAGGGGCTGTAGGGCAGTGGCATCCGCAGACTCTCTAAGGGCCCGGGGCAAACGTCTCTGATGAGCGTCTGTTTTTGCCTTAGGCTCATTATGTTGTTACAGAAGAATACATTTTTTTTTTTAAAATTATGTAAAATTGGCATCACAAGAGCATTTAAAAATCAATCATGTCTTTATTTTAAGTTCATTCAAACGAGTGCTGTGAAGGGTTAAGCCTTCAACCCAGCGTGTCGTCTCTGAATAAGTTTCTTTTAAGAGAGAATCTGTTTGAATGTAATTATTCAAGCAGAGCCACGGCCAAGTCCAAAACAAATAAGAGGATGTGGGCTGTTGCCTCATGAAAGCACTTGCTGCTCGCATTCTTGACCCTTTTTTTAATTTAACACATTCCTGATTTGGGTTGTGCCTTTGTCCTGTCCTACAATGCGCTCTGCATTCAGCCTGAGGATGAGGTTTTACTGTACACAGACTGAGAAAAATGCTGCTAGAGCTTAGCTGGGGCCGCGCCTCTTTACGGCATTGTCACTGCATGAGGATGTACATTTGGAGGGAATCGATGATGTGTCGCCTCATGATGTGTTGATTTTGTCAGAAGGAATTGTGTATTGCATGAATCGAAAGCGCTATGTTCACATGATGTGTATAAATCAAAAAGAAAGAAATAGCTTATCAAGATTTAAGTGTGCTCATCCCAGTATTTATACATTGTTAAGCAGACTATGCAGCCATTATATAGTATGTACGGTGGAGAAGGACTGCCTGTCACAGCGGCAGCCATTGTCGGCTCCAGACTGCTGGCCTGTGCTGTAATGTCCTCACTCTGCCAGCTGACCAAATGAGAATTTCGTTGGGAACAATAGCCCCGTTAATTGATTTTGTCTCCGGTAACAGGCAAAAATTGAACCCCACCTCGTCCTTTCCCTCCCACTCACTCTGAAGAGGGAGAACCAATCTAAAAATTTCCCCCCTCTAGACACTTACTGTCATTCCCTATCAATTTTCGACCTCCAATCCCGTTCCAGCCAAGTCCAATTTCGGCTGCCTCGTGGCCACTGGAGTCTCTGACAGATTGCTGGACCTTTTTGCAACTTTGGTTTGTGTCCCCTGCTGTTTTTGGTAGACATTGGTGAAGTAGAACCGGAGGGAGGGAATAACAGGACGAGACAAGAGAGTTTGTTGGAGAAACGAAGAAAGCTGACCCATAGAAACATCATGTGAGAGGTCTCCTGATTACATGGCTGAATACTGTGCGTGGAATCCAGGAAACCAGCAGATTCTAAGACAAATGATAAAATCTAAAAAGTGTCCATGGTGGAAGCCATTTCGCATTCTGAAAAAGGTCTGTTTTCTCCTCAAATATTTAATCTGTTTTTTTGCACCATTAAATCCAGAAGAGAAGATGACAGATTCTGCATCCCCAGAGAAAGTGCTGATATTTTGGAACAATTTTTACGACTGCTCTCCACCATACCAAAGCTGTCCCACAAAAGGCTGCAGGATTATTTAGGGGGACAGTTTCAGCCGTTTTGCTTAAATCATACAAATAGGAAATGACACTGATCAGATTAATAATTCACTGGCACCAACTGCACGTCGGCTGATGCAGTGCTGCTATTATGCAAATGCACACATTTAAGCAGCCATTTACATCAGTGGCCGAGGAGGAGGATTTTATTTACTGTTTCGATGAATCATAATAACCAGAGGCGGGCCTGTTTAGGGAATCGGAATGGAATGGAGGGAGCGAGGGTCAATGAATGCACATATTTCCTCGCTGATCCAGTCCCAGACACAGATCAGTCGTCATTAGCCTCACTTTAATCCCTGTGGTCCTTCATCGTTGCATAAGACTTCAGTCAGAGAAATACATTAAGCCTGTACTATTTAAAGGAGCTCCCGGTCCACAATTTGGTGTATTTCTGAGCATTATGAACAGAAAATAAAATCACCAAGCTAAGGCTTTCGCAAGCAAAGCTGCTAATGCGTCTTGAAAACCCAGTTTTGTACATTCGCTTGTCTGTAATCTTTTTGTGAATGCTGCAATACTATGGACCATTCTTATTTTATATGTCAGCACTGCATTTATCTGCAGAATTAATGCAACAGCATGTGACTTTTTTAGAATAGCAAATTCAAAATCATTTTGATGTTACAGTGTCCTGTAATAAATCTGCACTATGTAACGTCAGTGAGGGTAGGATCACTAAAAACAATTTTACACCGACTGTACGCTACCTGCTCAGCATCTTACAGCAAACAAAAACGCAGATAGCAATTAGCTGGTGAGCACACTGGGGCATTTATTTAAGTAGCTACAGAGCCAGATATTTCCCTTTAGGAAAGTGAATATTGGACTTTAATTCATCAAGTGCCCAGAGACGTGACTCCAAATGAATGATAATGTTGTCCTGTAACTAGTAGACGTGTAAATAGGCAACTGTTAGCTTACAAATACGCCATATCATCTTAAAAGTCAGGTATGTGTTCACGACTTGTTCCTGCTGCCACCAAGTGGCCAGAAAATCAGTCATCAGGTTACAGACTGACCTCCTGATTCAGTCGTAACCCTCTGTGCCATCATAGTTTGATCTCATAGTTTCCCTGTAAATTAAGAAATTATTACAGAAATATAAGGGGGGCGAACTGTTCCTCCTGATAAAATGGTTTGGATCTTGTTCAGCTGTCTGATCATTTGACTTTTTGGGTTTCTCACCATTATGACGCTGTTATAGAGAAACACCATATTCCCAGATCCCAGCAATTACAACTGTTTATAATGAAAAACACAAAAAGACCTACAAAAACAGAACCTGCAATACTAGATATACCCTTTTAATGTCTAACTCATACTGTACTCTACTATATGTCAGATTTAGTATATGATAGCAATCATCAAGGGGGGAAAGAAGTTCTGCCTCCGTCAGCCAGTGGGTAGCAGGTGGTGTTGAAGGCTGAGCTAACAGCACAGAGGCAGCAAACATTGACCCTGATACATCCTCTCATCCCCACGCTGCTTAGGTTGTGATGGCAACAGATTCACACCACTGCAAACTCAAACACAGCCCCGCATTGTCAAACTTTCTATGTGCTCGCAGTGGTACACACTGACAAACACATCTCTTTTTTTTTTTTATTTATCTTTTTTTTTTCTATTTGGGAGAAGTAATTAAAGCCAGAAGGTTTTTTTGTTGACATTTGAGTGGAAGTGGAGCTAAAAAAAGCAGCGTCAGTGGAGACGTGCAGCTCTCGACTGCAGTTGCCGGGGTGAAATGATTTCACGAACACAAACTCAGAGACTTGTTTATATTCTTTTTCCTCTCAGGATTACATTATTTCTTTCAATACACTTAAAAAAAATGCCCAAGGTGCATGTTTAATGTGCATGCAAGCCATTTATTTTGCAAGCATATATGGTATCAGTCATATTTTTAGCTTCTCTCCGGGCTTTTGCAATGGAGTATTATGGTGCTTCATTTTTCAAGAACACTTCATCAATAACGAACACAGGAATCTTCGTACACATGCATTCTGAGATAAGAGAAGTCATTTTATGGACTTGTTGCTAAAGAAAATAAGGCTTGATGTTGTTTGCAAAAGTACACGGTATCATGTACATTGAGCAAGATGGGTTTAACTTCAAAATCATATAGAATTTAAGGATAGAAAAAATAAAATGTGAAAATGTAAAGAATCGGGAAACATAATACCTGAAACAAGTAACAAAGTGAATGTGTTACTTTGCATAATCATATTCATCCTAAATTATGAGCCTCACAATTTCCATCACACCGAAGTTGGCAAGCGTCGCAGGGAGGAGTCTCCATGGGAATGAGCCGCACGTCCTGGAGTCCTGGAGTCCTGGAGGAGAGAGCGGGGGAGATAGTGCTTATCAGGAAGCTCCCACTCTTGCTGTCATTTATAATGCAGAGCTACAGCGCATGCTTCCTGCCAGCCATTCGAGACGATGCGGACATTGAAGAATAGGTGGCTCCCCTGCTCCCACCAACCCACCCACCCTTCCCCCCCTACACCTCTTTCTGTCTTATCTAGAGTGCTCCAGCGCTGTGCCCGCCCACAGAAAGCCAGAGAAAGACAATAACATATCTGTTTCCCCCGCGCACACACTAATAACCACTCAGCTAATCTAGCATTTCCTATCAGAGATGTTGAGGGTCGTCTCGCTGGTAAGTTGTTGAAATTTCTTCGGCATCGAACGTTTTTATTTAACCACGGTGCTGTGACAAATAATCCGGTCCCCAGGTTTCATTTAAAAATCAGGAAGCAGCAGTGTGCGGAATTAAAATCTACATGTTCTCCATATTTTCCACAGGTTTATTTCAATCTTGAAGCATCTGTGTCCACATAAATCTTTCGAGCGCTGGTATATTTATCTGCGACATATTCTCTAAATCAGTATGCACTGTTTAAAGGCAGGGATGTTTACTGAGTACAGGTCTCTTTTCTGTCAAGGCATGGTTCAAAAAGTACATATAATAACTTTTTAATAGGTTTTATGGTGTTAACACATTCTGAGCTGCCATGCTATCATGTCATATTATGTACACCTCGTTGGTCTAGTGCTTACTGACATCTCCAATTTGTTATGTGTAGCAAAAAATAGCAAAGACCAAAACGCAAGACACTCAGGGGGCAATCAGGGTGAAGAACAAAAGGCGAGCCTTAATAAAGTAAGGCTTCAATTCAAAGTCCAATAAATCCCAAATAACAAAATGCAAAGTACAAGCAATGAAAACAGAAGGAGCAGATGGGGGCAAATCCTGAAAGAATTAAATAAGTACAAAATGCAAACACTAAATAAAGTACAAACCAAAGAAGCGCTGGGAACACAGGAGACACAGGACTGCTGGGGGATTATTAGAATAGACAAAAGAGTGAGAGAAAAATACAGGCTTTAATAAACAGGGGCTAATTAATAAATAAAACTTTGGTGAACAGGGGAATAAAAGGCGAACAAAGGTCAAAGGGAGGAAGTGAAAAGCAAAACATGACACGTGAGGAGAGAACTACAAAAATAAACAGGATATAAGTAAACCAAAACTCAAACCACGACACAATTAAGTACCATTGGACTGTGCACGCTCTGTTAAGCCCTAATAAAGACCCAGTGGTCAAAACATGTTGGCTTTTTTTAATGATTTAGCTTCCGTAATAAAGGCTTTTAATTTCAGAGTCCTTTCTTAGGAGAGCCTGGATTCCCTCCTTGTTTTGATGCTCTCTTAGTTTTTTGTTTGTAAGGGATGGACATCCACTGTAGATCTCAAAGTTAAATGCAATAGCTGTGGGCAGGATTCTGTCGAACCAATGTCTGGTAATGTATAAGTAACTATTTCGTAGTCAGTCGTGGAATTCAAAGTGCTGCACATGATACATTTAAAATGAACAACATGAAACATCAGTCATCATTTCAAGTGTAAAATCAAAATAAATTTGTAGATCAAAGGCAGCTCAGGGTAATGATGAAAGTTTGAGTCAAAGGCAGTGAAGAACATAACATGTTATTAGTCAGGATTTAAAAGTAATGGAAGTTGCCAAGAACATCACAACTGAATGCTATTTTTCTCTGTTGATGTTGGACTGTGAAGAGAAAACCGGCGGTTACTAGGCAGCCAGTTTACCATGCTGGCTGTCTGTTACTTGATGACGCGGTGTTTATATAAAGTTTTGCAATGTCCTACTGTGATCGCGGCAGGAAGTGCACTAACAAGTGAAGTTCTGTCTCTTTGTTGCTGTGGTGAGATTGTTTTTTTTTCTATATATATAGATATATATATATATATATATGCTGGTTATTATAACTTACTGTGGAAGTTGACAATGTGATAAGCTTACACACTGAAAATCAAGTAAGACAAGCAAAATGTCATAGTGTGTATTTTGAATCCAAAGATTTGTACTTCTGCACAATATGAAGCATATGAGACCCTTGTTATTGAAGCAGCACATTGATTCTATAAGGGAGCTGGTGACACATAAACTGTAATTTGTGGACAGAATTTATGTGTTGGCTATTAAAAATAAAACCCCCACATTTTCAGTGTCCCTCTACCTTATTTATGACTCCCTGGTTTGCTGCCATTGCACAATCAATACATACAAACTTAATGAATAAGTAATCGAGTCTGTGACTATTATAGGATTTTTAAACACCAATGAACTGTATCCTTGCGGTCGGGTGTTTCCAGAACGGGGGCCGACTCTTTTGGTTTGCCAATAAGGCCGTTGCTGCTTGAGTTGCTCCGTAAAATGCGGTTCTATTACTGGGTCCATTAAGTATACCTCTGTGTAATGACACTCCACTCACCGACGTTTTTCTCTCGACCCCTCTCCTAATAACCTCTTTTACATTTCATTTTCGTTATTTAGTGTGCAGCCCTTATCTTCAGCCGCTTATATTACAAGTGACTTATATACAAATTAAACGACTCAAAAGCCCTAGGAAGCAGGTGCACACCGCACGAGCAGCGTACTGGTCTTAAGGGTTCGCGTTCGTTTCAGGGGAAGAAAAGGTGAGAGTGGATGAGTGATCCATGTCAGAGAAAAGGCTGCACACACCACGTGCCCTCCGTATACTTAGTTGAAACGTCTGGTTTCCTTGAGTAACGTATCAATCACAGCCGTGGGTGCAGGAGGGCGAGATGGGAGCCTGACCCCAGGCCAGTGTAAGAGGAGTCGGGACTGAGCTGTTAGTGTCTCGGCATGATGATGATATCATGCCGTTCAGTCAGCAACATACAACATACAACAACAACATTGAGGAGTGTGTCATCGCCGACATGTTCAGGCAACAGACACGAACATGTATACAGAGTGGAGAATTGAGAGCAAAACTACTTGCTACAGATGCGGCCTTTGAGTCATGCTCACTTCAGGTGCTGTTTCAAAACTGTGGAAATGTTATTGTCATTGTTGGTTGTGTCATGAGGGAGTTTGTAAGGTCATTTAGATTTACATATTTTAGATAGATCTTCATTGTCAATATACATTGTACAACCAAATTGAGATGCAACTCCTTGTTAGTGCAAATTACAGACAAAATGGACAAAGTAACAGAAACACCTGCTTTAGATGACAAACAATGCTTTGGACCCATTTTCCCCATTTCTCTTTCTCCTAAATGTTATTTTTTTCTGGGACAAAAGAAGATTGTATAAAAAAAATTTAAAAAAAAATTAAAATGAACATGTTCAGCTTCTTGGATCGCTGTTCAAAGTGACTAGGTGAAGATTGGTTGAACTTGATGAAGACGATAGCTCACTGTACATGCATAAATCACGTCTAGTTGTTTCTCCCTGTACTCACTTTAAGCCTTTCACAAAAAAGTGTTGCAAATAAACATCTACTGTATCTGTCCCCATCAATTAAACCATAAATAAATAAATCATTATCAGCGGTTCAATGGATGAAATTCCTCATCAGGTGGCAGAATCTGATAGGCTCAGACTTTGCACTCCAGTCTGCAGAGATTGAAAGCCTTAACTGTCGTGTGAACAGAGAACACGTTGTGCTGTTCTTAGCTTCCTGTCCTTTCTGAAACAGCAACACCTTTACAAAAAGAATTATGAATGGAGGACATTTTCAATAGACTTTAAGATCCAGCCAGTGTTTGGTGGAAATGTAAAGTTACATTTTCCGAACAGATTTTCTTTTTTTATCTCACCAATGCTTTTGGACGCCGTGCAGTATTAAATGAGCAACGTGGGCGTACTCGCTGCACTGTTTTGCTGTATTGGCAAACATTGCTGGAACTCTCGCCCTGCTCGTTCATCCTTTCTTAACGTTTTCACACTTCAAATAATCATCCGACCATTTATTAGAAGTGCAACCTGTATTCTTGCTTTGATTTTGTCCCCAAGCACTTTGTCATATTCGGTCCCCTCATCACAGTTCTCCCATTCATCTCCGATCGATTTCAGTGTTTCTGACAGTAATATTGGAGCTGGGATATGAGAGCATGAAGTGTGATTTATGTGAGGCACTTGATAGTGGAGCCATGCGAGATGTGGGCTGAGGAGTTTTCCCGCACCCCACCTCCTCCCCCCCCTCCCCCCCCTGCCCCGAGGATGCATGAAATTGAGCAGAATGACTCTACTCATCCTTCTATAAATTACTCTCCATATGCTCCACCTAGACAAGCACATTCACAGTGCAAAAAAAAAAAAAAATAGATGTATTTTTAGATTGAATATTTCTTTTTTGAGGTTTGATGTGAGAAATTGAAGTGTGACATTTGTCTGTTGTGGCTTGTTTTAAACGTGTGTGAAGTCCTCTCTCTGCTGCCGAGGCTTTCGGAAGCGCTTTGAAACATTTGCAGTGAGTCAAATTGTGAGGAAAAGTCGACTTCTCTCCGCTGCTGTTTTCACTCCATTGTTTGCTTCTTTGTGACGGCGGCAGGGAGGAACTCTTTAAAGGCAGCAATCGCTGGATACACACCACCCCTTCTTTTCATATAACTTCTACCAACACAGAGACGATTCAACAGGCAACTACAGAGACAAATTTCATTACAATATCAATGTCTTGTCTCTGCTCATCTCCTGGACCCCACCTACCCCTGTGACGCTTATTACCGACAGTAATTTGGCACTGCAGTTATCTCAATCACAAATGGAACCGTAACCTCCTATGGTGACGTTAAATCGATTTTAGCATTTCAGACATAACCATTTCTGCAGCCGTGTTGCTTTTCAAAGCTGTTCCACCTCTGTGGGATTGGATCGCAGTTTGCATATGACCTCTCTGTAGCTGCGGGAAAAACATTTTTAACACCCGACTCCCTGTTAAGAATACAACCGCGAATGTATTTGGCCATGTTTTAAGTGTCAACATCCTAAAGCTTGCTTGTCTTTTTTTGTGTGTGTGTGTGTTGTAGTCCTGCTGCGCGAGGAGGTGGCCCAGCTCCAGGAGGAGGTGCACCTGCTGCGGCAGATGAAGGACATGCTGAGTAAGGACCTGGAGGAGACCCAGGGAGGCTGCTCTGCCGACGTGCTCTCCGCCACCGAGCTCCGAGTGCAGCTGGCCCAGAAGGAGCAGGAGCTGGACCGAGCCAAGGAGGCCCTGCAGGGTGAGGATAGTCAAACGCCAAGCTGCGTGTGTCATTTCAATCACTAGCATCTGTTTGATAAAAAAATATGGACTATGGTGTAAAAAGATGGGAGGCAAGATTTTTCTGTCTTTACTTGAAACTGTCAAGACGTGTCAAAAATGTGTCAGAAATTTGCTTTGTCAAAATTGTCCCAAACTCTTTTGACAAAGCAATTGTTCACACTAAAATAGTGAATGATAAGTTACTTTTCGGTTGTAACTTATATTTCTGGTCATTTGTATCCAATCTGTGATCTTTTATAGGATATAGTTTACAGAATATTATAGATGCAAGATAAAAATTACAGAAGTGCAGGACTGTAAGAAAAAGGCGCAATTACAAAATCTGTCTGCTACCCCAGCCCCAAGGACAGCGCCATGGATTTATCAATACACGGCACAGTTATGATATTCCAGAGCCATGGTCGTGATAAATTCTAACTTGAGCACACGCTCAGTAAGATAAAGGATTGATTCATCAGGCAGACTAGACTAACGTGTTCAACTGAACAACCCCTGCAGTCTCTCTGTGACTAGGGGATGGAAAAGGGGAAGGGCCGGTTAACAACAGAGAACAGAGATTCCAAAATAGTTCAAGTGTGTATTATTTATGCTTGTCAGGTCAAATCTCATCAATAAACAAACAAAACAAAAAAAATAGTTATCTGGAAACAAGCCTAGAAAACACTTTCATATGTTGTCTTCCGTTAAATGTCAAATGGCATCCTATAAAAATCAGAATAAGCCACTTAACATGTGCAAACGAGCTTATTAACAAACCTGAACAGGACAGTTCAGTACAGACACCCACAGAGAGTATTTAACAGTTTAAACACCTTTCATAGCCACCTATTTTGAGTAGCACAACAGCTATAGGTCGTTTTACCCCGTTAGCTGAAAATTGGACGTATGCAAAGCCGACTGAAGTTTCATTAACTCTCTGCTCCTGCTGAAAACACGCTCTAATTATTTTTGCTCCCAGCTGCTTCAGCCTTTTCTGTTTTCCGCTCCCCACTCACGCTGAGAGAAAACCTGCTGCATTTTGAAACCAGTGCATTTTGTTCTTGTCACCATAATATTAACATGAGTGTCTGTAACAATGTGTTTAATGCTGCCCATTAGCTGCATTATGGTCCATTAGCATGTGTTCCACTCGAGAGATGGAGTGGTTTTTCTTGGGGGCGGGAGGGGACGCTTTTTTTTCTTTTTTCTTTTCAAAAAAGCCGCTCCGTGCTGCAGGCAAATTACACCGCTATGTTCCCACTCTGCATCGCCCACGCACCCTGATGTACATACAGCGTGATGTACCGCGGCAGCCCCACTGTATCATCAGAGGAACGCTGGATTTTCAGTTTACGGATGAGAGAAGAAGAAATTCTAAAAGTTTTGGTGTCTTTATTAGCTCCAGCAATATCTTTCAGCTCAATGTTTTATCACACTTATTTGTGTATATACAAACGAGCTCTCCGACTAAAACCAAACTGAGACTTCACATAAATAGGGATTTGAATGCTGTGAAAGGACTGCATTGAAACTAAACTCCCTGGAGAGTTTGCTGAAAGTCAAAGACATGTTTTGACTTAGTTGCAGCTCTTGCTTTGCCAGGGTGCGAATATCTAATTATCAGAACAATGCATTGAAAATAAACACTATTAACAGCCTTCAGAGGTGAATGGGCTATTGAAATGGTCAGCATTTAGAGTCTCCGTTCAGACTTGCATTTATTTATTTTTTGCGCTTCCTTTCTTCAAGTTTAAAAATGTGTGCTTTTCTACCTGGAAATACTGATTCGAAAAAGATCTGCAGTAAGGATGCTTTATTCTTTGGTTCAAAATATGTTGAGTAATGGCTTAACAAAAAGATAAACGCTGCCATGAAAATTTGGTTTTATTGCTTGACTATGGGTTGAATGTGCATTAATCTCCTGACTACAGGCTGACACAACATTTCATTTGCAAAAAAGAGCGTTTTGGAAACTGTGTTAAAGGCACAATATGTTCAAATTTGTCACCTTTCAGATTCACGTTCAGAACGAATAGGGTTGCAGCATATTACCAGATTAACGGTTGCTAACTGTAGCTTTGGCTAGCTCGTCAGCTCAGTTAGCCGTGAGCTCGGGGACCAGAAGAGTATTGGTTTGTTGCTGCTAGAGGGCAGGGGCTAGCTGGCTAGCATGCTAATTTCAGTAGACACCTCTGTGATACAATCCATAGATGTTATAATGTCACAAACTGTAATCTCTTTCCATTCTTTTGGATAATTTGCCTATGTTTTTAATGTTTCCAACTAACAATCTCATAGTATGACATTCAATAATTCTCCTTTCAGAACTGATATAGTGTGTGTCGCGCTTAATGACCAACAGTGGTGTCTTGATGTTAATGCACAAGTGAAAACAAAATGAAAATACTCTCACATATTGCCTTCACGGAGTCTTTGAGCAGGGGAAAGTAATGAAGAAGTTCTGCCAGGCCAGGCTCAGCAGATTGCAGGGCATCGAGCAGAGATGTCATCAGCGTGGCACCCAATCATTCTTTTCAAAGAATTATCGCCTGTGGAATGAAGCAAGGCACAAAAAACACCATTTGGTATCAGACAAAATGCATGACATGCTGTCAGGGGATTTTGTTGCTGCGACATTTCACTTGACACTTGCAGCCTACGCTCTCTGAAAGAATTGAACAAAGACAAAACGGACGGCGGGGATGCGTACAATGGGAAACACTTCAAATAAATACTTATCTCTTCTTCAGCTGGATGTTTGGCTGTCTGAGCAGACTGCACACTGCGTCATACAGTCATTTGTATGACTCAGGCCTATTAATGAAGGCCAAAGCTTACCAAGCCCAGCAGGCACCGAGAGCAATCAGCAGCTAATGAAAGCTTTATAAAGGGGGACTCGGGTTGGCTTACAAGGTCCAGAAACGCTAAGCAGGGTGGATCTGGTCTGCAATTAAGACGGGGTACGTGGGAGGACAACAGGAAATTGGCTGCTGTCATACTTGAGTCGGGTTAGTTGGAGTAATTCAGAAAGCAAATGGAAGCGACTGTGAACTCGAGTGAGAAGACGCCCCTGTTGCTATTTTATATTTGTTTTTGCTCTCAAAGCTATTTTATATAAGCAAGAGAGCAGAAGTTGAGGTTCAAATAGGGCTTTTGACCCATGAAAAAAAAAAAAAAATTGCCTTCAGTGGTGGACGCAAAAAGACTCCTGAATTATTTATGTTTTTTATTGTTATTTTCCACATGACCTGGCCTGTAGAGCAGAAGCTGGTTCCGAGCTCTTTTGTTAGTCCACGGTTGTCACACTCCATCTTCATGCGCTGTCACAGCGGCTTGCTCAGACTCCAAGGATACTATTTTTTATGACAGCTATGAAAGGCCAACAAACGCATTAGCTAGCTTTTTGCTCTCACAGTGTTTGCATGCAGTGGGTTGCAGCCAGTGAATTCTGGCTTTGTCCCCGGGCCCCCGTATTTACAGCTGTTCCCGAGCAGAAAGTGGAAACAAATCTGTCATCCCATTTTGTCTCATCTTCTTGTTTGTGTTGCTCTTCCAGCTGCTTCCATTGAATGCGTTCCTGTTCTGTATTGCAGATACTTGGCCACAATTGTGACTGCAGTGGTGGTAATTGCAGTGTGTGGGTTTAAAGTGATGAGCGCCGTGCACAGAAGGAAACTTTAAAAGGAATGACAAGTTTATTTTGTGTAAGTTAACAGGTTGACGAGTTTTTAACAGCCATAACCCTAACGGCCACGCTGAAGGTCAGTGCAAAATCTTCTGTCATACCGACAGGCAAGATGTAATAAACAGTCCTTATAGTCGCAGTATAAACCATATTCACACGCCCGCCATTTTCCTCCAGTGTTACACACTCAGGGTGGGAAACTCAAATGTCGTTCCAAGTCCTATAAACGGATGCGATCTGACAAATTGTTATCATGTCACCACTTGCTGTCCTATCAGCAACTGAAAAGGCACATTTTAATGGGTTGTTGTTAAGCTTCCATTAGACAACAGCTGATGTTAGCATTCAACGACTTCTTTGCTAACAGTATTGTTTGATAGTGTTACACCATACAATAGGGAATGCAAATTAATTCTGAAATATCAACACACATCTTGGACACATTTATTTAGGCCTGGATGTAAAATAAACTTGATGTAATCAAACGTTAATGTTAGATAGGAACCGGTTTGATGCTCACGTTAGCTAGTGGACCATCAAATATGTTGTTTTACCTTGAAATGTTACTTTGTGATTACATTTAAGTTGACTATTACAGAGCATTTCTAACGCCTCGATAAACAGAAGTAACTGTTTTTTAATAGATTAGACAGCCTTTTGTTAATCATGATTAAGTTGAGCATCCTTAGATTTCATTTAGGGTTGGACAGTCAGGGAAACCTGGAGGTTGGTACTACTGGTGAACCTGTTCAGAGCACCACATAGTTAACGTCTGAGGTTCTATTTATTTCTAATGTTCCTCAGCATCCTTTGTCTAGTTATTTTTTGTGCTTTAAAGGTTTGTGACACAGTAGTTGTTGGCATCGGAAATAGTTGGGTGGCTTCTGATGGAAAATAAATAAATAAAAACATAGGGCATGTTCTGGAGAAGACCTCATTAACTACAACAATTTCCGTATGCTGCCGATTGATTGGAGGCAGGATGTCAGCTCGATTTGATTTCCCCTTGTTTTTGTAAGGCTGGCATATTGTGAACATCCCGCCAGATGCTCTGGTAAAGTGTTTTCCTAAAAGAGCGAGCGCAATGTTTGGAGTTTTTAAGCGCCCCAGGGGCCCACAAACAATTATTGTGATGCGGAGGAGCTTTGCGTTTTCTAGTGTTTATTTATTTATTTTGCTGTTGTTCTGCTTTTGGATGAACAAGCAAAGGACTGGAGTGATGAAGTCGCCTGAACCAAACGCATCATCCCCTGCTTTGCTCTCTGCCACTTGAGATAATACCTGTTTACTTTGGGAACGGTTCACAGAAACTCTGTTGTCACTCCTGCCTTCAGTTTTTCGACAGTCTGTAGCTAAATTACATGCAGATTCTTCGGTGCCCATGAATACAAAATGGAGAACGCAGACAGGAACGCCGCTTCATGGTCTGTTTTGTCTCCTTCGTTTTCTCCCTCGGTGTGTCATCCTCCGTCTCTGTTTGGTGCGATGCCCACGCCATTTCAATGTTAAGACCCGAGCTCACACCCACGGTGTGCCAGACATTAGCCTGTGAGCACTGTAATTGTAATCGTGGGTAATTGCAACCTCTCACAATTACAGGTTTTGTTGCGATGCCTGTAGGAGCTCCGTCCAACCCAAAAGCTGCTGCTTGAAATCATTTTGCCCTCCCTGTCTTGAAGTACACAAATGGAAATGAACTGAAACTGGCCCCACAATCGCCAGAGCCTTGAGTGAAGGTACACGGAGAAAATGGAGCGCTTGTTTAACGCAGTTGGTCTGTGCTCAGAATGTGTTTATAGGTTTACCCAATACTTATTTGGACTTTGAAATCAAAGTGTTGTTCAATGAATTTTCAAAGTATAGCTGGCCTTTGCTGCTTTTTTTTTAATTAGCTGTTGGCTAATTACTATCACTGAGGGACCCGAAGTCAATCAGGAGCTCAAATGAAAGCACGTATCATCAAAGCACAGTGCTGCCTGCTCTGCTTAGTGTCATTTCACGCTACACTGTACTCAGAAAGCAGCTCTGTCCTTGACTACAAGGCCTCTTCATTTACTAGGTGCGTAAGCGCCACAATACCCACATACACAAACACATCCAGACACATCCAGGGATGGAAGAAGTATTCAGATCCTTTTACTTCAGGAAGAAATACTAACACCACGCTGTGATAATACTCCACTGCAAGTTCAGTCCTGCATTCGAAACCTTACTCAAGTCAAAGCATAATTAAGATGAGCAAAATGTACTTTAGTACGAAAAGAAGTAGAAGTACTCACTGTGCAGTATAATAGTCCTAGTCTATCTTTTACAAATATATTTCATGTTTTTGGGTTGATATCATATAGCATTTTATTGCTGTACATGTTAAATATAAGCTTATATTAACTTTAATATATTCAGTAGTTTAATTTATGGTAATGTTTATGTAAGAGCATCGTGTTTGTAGCGTCGTTGTCTTGTTTGGGTCACGTATCTCTAAAAAGACTTATCGCAAGCGTGTTTTCAGCTTTGTGACGATGCATTTTCCAGCAAATCCAGCAAAATCGTTTATCTATCTTAAGTAGTAGGCGGACCCTGAAAGACGCCCCTAATCCTTCAGATACATGGTTTTCATTTAAAAGGATACGAGGAAAAATGTGTTATCTGAAAAGCACCCAGTAACTAAAGCGATCATGTAATGAAATAAAAAGCATAATATCAGCCTCTAATACCAAGTGGAGTCAAAGTATAAAGTAGTATAAAATGGAAATACTCATGTAAAGTGCAATACCTCAAATTTATTCTTAAAGCAACATTATGTAGAAATTGGCATTTTGTGTGATTTGACGCCCCCCGCAGTTTTCTGAGTGCAACACCACTGTCGTAAATACAAATCCCAGGTCTGTAACAATATGTCAAATGTAATGTAGGTGCTAACTTCAACTCACTACATAATAACAGCGTTACGTGTTGAAAAATTGTATGTAGAAGTAAACATGTATGTGATGCTGTGATCCAATCCTCTCACTGAAGTTACTTAGTGCAGAAACAAGTGTTTGGGGGATGGAGTGGCTGAGACAGAGACACCATTCACCCTGTTACAAGTCACTGGACCATCAACATGATTTTGAAGCTGTCATATTAAGGTGGAAACAGATAAATAATGTTGCTTTAAGTACAGTACTCTGCATTTCCTTCATTCCACTACTAAATACAACCAACACATACACTCAGTGCCGCCAAATCTCATTATGCTACTTAACCTGATAACATTAAAGTAATTGCGACGGTTTTAGTTATGAGTTTAATTTTTAAACAAATGAAATAAGAAATCCTCCAATTGAATTTTGGAAATCCTTCCGGGCTACCGTGTATTCATAAACCTTTTATTTCCTCAGTGCTGGCAGCTCCATATTAACAGGTAATGAGAGCAGTTTTGCTTTTTAATTTTTCCCTCAGTCCATTTGAATTGGATGGTCAGGAGTGAGAGGAGTGAGGGTGGATCACAGTAAAATCAAGCGTATCTCAGTGAGCGCCGTTGAGTCAGAATAAGTCGCAGCCGACTTGCTGTTCGCGCTCGAATGTTACAGCTGCGTTAGCTCACACTCGGCTTCTTACAGTGCCAGTTAATTTTTTGTGGTGAGGTGAGTAATGAGGAGCTGTTATGGGATTAAAGCGTGATCTCCCCCCCCCCCCGATTCCCCGATGTGTCGGTTCTGCTGTTCAAATAGCTCTTACACACACTCGTTCATGCACAAACACCAGCACGCACACACCCCTCCAGATCACCTATTAGCGAGCAATGTTTGATCTATTTTTAATGGCTCGCTCATAGGTTGTGCATGAACCTATAAAAGGGTCAAATGTCATCGCTGAGGTTTGTAGATTCTCTATAAAACATTAATGAACTTCTAATTGCCGTGTCGGAAAAATCACCGCAACGGCAGAGAAGCGTGATACAGTAGGAACATTATTTCGAGCTCGCACATCCTGTGAGTTTATTCTTCCAGAGGAAGTGAGGAGGTGATACGCTGTGCAGCTCCGAGGCTCCTACTTCATTATTCAGCTGGCAGATTTAAAATCCCAATCCATGAACACTGGACTCCCTCCAGTGAGCTGGTGTCTCTTTTGTTCTCTCCCCAAATAATTATGTTAAGAGCCGACTAAAAGCCTGTCCCTTCTCTTTAGGGCTGAAGTTATATGGAGTAGCGTCGGTGTGAAGTGGTTTCATTCATTTATGTGAAGAACATCATTTTCTGAGGGGGTGTTGATAAGTGGGTCTCTCTTTGTGATCCTGACGTTCGTAATGGCGTGGAAAACTGAGCTGGAAAAATTGCATATGCTACGGACGTTGACTCCTCAAAGACCCCCGTGTGTTGTTGCCAAACTCGCTTGTCATTTCATTTGTCCATAAAGAAAATCCATGTTATTTAGCTGAAATTGTGGCTGGGATTTTGTTATACTGTTGCTCTAACAGATCAAGCAATAGGGGTTGGTAAGTGTACCAAGATGGCTGCGGTTGATTTTGATTCTATTCAGTTGATGACCAATCAGAAGCCCTTTGTGCGCAGAGGTCAGGCAACACTGTCCCCAATGAAGACACTTCTTCATGCTGGCTTTGTTTGTTCACACTGAACCAAACAAAGGCCTGTTTTCGATTTTGGATAGCATATCATCGTTGAGCGAGCAAACGTGTGCCATTTTAAATAGTTGTCAGGCTGTGCTTTCTGAACAATGGCATAACATGACAATAATCATTTAGCAGCAGCAGCAGGGATAGGTTGTGCGTAAACTTATAAAAGGGTTAGGTAACATGTTGATTTGGCTCTGATTCTGCCTTCACTGCAGGCAAAGAGGTGAAACAACAACATTCATTGTACTTTTCATGCAGAACGTAAGGCAGAATAACGGTGCATCATCCCTGCTGTGTACAAAGGGCGAGAGAGTCTTTTCAGGGAGCATGAATAA
Source organism: Diplodus puntazzo (assembly GCA_963678695.2). Lineage (NCBI taxonomy): Eukaryota > Metazoa > Chordata > Actinopteri > Spariformes > Sparidae > Diplodus > Diplodus puntazzo. Next base: position 14,543,666 of record OZ023165.1, on the reverse strand, counting down.
CGACTGACACTTGCCCACATATATTCGTGTAGTCTTTTTAAAGTGATAGTCCACCAAAAAATGTGTTCCCTTAACATCCTACAGTGAACCCCCTGTAGGCTTGAAAGGCAGCTGTAAACAGTTTCTAGTTTTGCTTCTTCACAAACAGCAGCAGCAGCTCTGGTCAGCTCGAATTCACGTCACTTACAAAAGGGATTCCTGCGGTGACATTTTTTCACAGCAGGAAAAGAGAATCAAAACATACCCAAAAAATTCTCCTCCTGCAAAATATTCCACTCTTCTGCTGTCAGTAAATGCTCGGGAAAGAGAAGACATTCACAAAGCAGCAACAGGAACCGACCCTAACACTTTTTACCTCTACAAAGAGGGAGTGGAATGACAAATAACATGCAATTAAAATAAGAAAGACAAAATCAGACAAATAGTTAACACAAATATGAAGCTGCTCAAGTAGTAACCAGCTTGCCATCTTCCCTTGTTGACTGTCCTTTGCTGTGTATTTCTATCGAAATATATCTAGCCTATCTTTACATTTAATTAAAGGAATCGTTTGCCATTTTGCAAAATATCTAACCTTTGAACAAAAAGGGACACAAACCAAGGATATGCAAAGACAGGCAGGTGAAAACAGAAAGCAAGCTTTATTAAAATGAACCTGTAATCCAAAGTCCAATGATTCCAAAATACAAAAGGCAGTCAACAAACAAATCTGGCAACAAAAGCCTGCAGTTGATTAGATTAGATTAGTTTAGCTTAGCATAAAGACTCAAAGCAGGGGGGAACAGTTAGCCTGAATCTTTGAAGGTACCGATACCTGGGTAGTCTGTGAGATTATTTCCTTGCTGTGACTTTGCAGAGTCTTGTTGAGACCTGAGAGAGGTCTCCATCTTCTCATCTAACTCTCAGAAAAACAGCGTACAGTGTCAAACGATTCCTTTAGATTACTTTTTATATGGGGCTGCCTCCAGCCAATAACTTCCTGAGAAGTCCAGCTGTTTGGTAGTTAATGAGTTGGCCCACTCATTGCAGGCAATCTCAGCCCTCCAGTGCAGCAAAGCATCATAAAAGAGCCCAGCAGACAAAAGCTTTTAGCCCACTACAGTAGATGCCCACATTAAGCTACTTTGAAGCACAAGGGCTTTGGTTGCTCAAGAGTTTTTGTGTGATGAGCTAAAAAAAAAAAAAGAAAAAACACTTTTATGCAGATTTTAGAGGAAAAGTCAGAATAGCGTGATACAGGCAGGTGTTTTGAACATCAGACGGTGGGAACAGTGGCTTCGGCTGTTCGCGCTGAATGTTTCTGTGCGGTCCAAAACTGTTCTCCTTCAGTTTTCAGTGTCTGAATCGGCATGCAGGCACACACGGTGCTCAGTGTGACACAGGCAGCCACTGATGAACATTTTAGACAGAGAGTGAAAGAAGATTCTCAAAATACACAAAAATACATGAATGCGGTGCGTGGCGAGGAAAGGGGATAGGTGCTTGCACGGATATCATTCCTCCGTGAAACGACTATTAAATTGAAGCCTCTCTAGTAGCTTCCACTTCATGTCTCCCTCCTCCTCCAGCTCAAAACACATTAGCTTCAGCTCTGTATGGCTCCCAGGTGGTTTCCTCTTGTTTCATCTGGTAATAATTCTTGCAGGCTTGGGCCGAGCCGCAGAGTACTTCACTCATATATACTGCTGTTAGCAGAAAAGAGACATACTTTTCCCTGCCCATCTCATCTCCATTGTTCAGTGTAAGGTAACTAGCACCAGGAGCATCTTTGTTCATTATGAGTCTCCATACTTTGCTATTAAATGGTGAGCAACAGTGCTAATATGATTTGCTTGTGTGAATGGACCCTTTTACAGAGGCACAGTGAGTGCTTTCTTGCATCCGACACCAGGGGGGTTGATGTTGCCAATCGGTCACAGGTGCAGGATGTGAGGCCGCAGCGACATTTTTGGCTCATCTCAATGACGGCTTTGATTACGCTTCCTGGAGCAGGTGCTGGGAGGTTTCCTGTTTCATTTGGCCAGTGAGGGATGGTTCTTGTCTCTTCGTTCGCCGGCTAGTTTGGCTCGAATCCCCCCTTTCCACAAGGGAAGAACGGGTGAAAGGGAGTCATGTGAGAGGGTGACAGGGAAAACAAAAAAAACGAAGCGGAGGAAAAGGGAGGATGAATCTCTCCTTGTGAAACCACACTTCCATTCCACACGCCTGAGCGCGTTCCCCAGGCGCAACTTGTGAATGTCAAGCAATTAACCATGCTGTGGTATAAGTTAATTAATGACACACAGCTGGCTCGGTGGGGTGGGGTATAAAGAAGGAGGAAGAAGAAAGGTGAGTGCATGATAACAAGTATCAAGAGAAAGAAATAAAGAATTGCGCGACGTTATGAAATAACTGTCAAAGTGAAGGAAACTAAGGTGGACAGACACCGAAAGAATACATAAAATGTAAATAAAGCATGTATTGTCAGTTTGGATAGATAGCTGTGGGAAACTCCGCTTTAAGCCAGCAGATGTCTGGAAAACAAACCTCGCGTGGAAATCGTGAGAAATCAGGGGAAGAGGCAGATGCAGGGGAGAGAGAAGAAGGATATGTTTTCTTTGAGAAAATTAGAGTCTCTGTGAATAACTACACTAAACCACATTCTTTATCATGATGCGTGGGTGAGGTGCCAGGGGATTAGAGAGAGTGTGTGGCAGGGAGATAGATGAGAAGAGAGCGCCAGCCTCTTAATGAATCCAGCAGCGGAGAGGAGATTGACGGGGGGGTTCATATGTGATTCACCCCGCTTTATCATCACGCAGTCACACCACATTAGACCAGCAACAGCAGGTGGATTTAATGCTTTAACTTCAAATGCTTCATAGTGCTTAGTAACTTAGTTATTCTTCATTAAGAACCTGCTGTAATGTGGACTAGATGTACAAAAAATACCGGACACGAATCATCTCAAAGAGCTTAAGCAGTGGCATACGTGACCCCTTTAGAGAAATTTACATTTCTGCAGTTAATGTTGAAACTTCACCCCACAAGCAAATGTGGCTAGGTCTCTGATGCTCACTAAAAATCCCCCTTTCTCTTTCTCTTTCTCTTTCTCTTTCTCTTTCTCTTTCTCTCTCTTTCTTTCTCTCTCTCTCTCTCTCTCTCTCTCTCTCTCTCTCTCTCATCCTTCCCCGCAGCCATGAAGTCGGACCGGAAGCGTCTGAAGGCGGAGAAAGCAGACCTGGTGAACCAGATGCAGCAGCTTTATGCCACACTGGAGAGCCGCGAGGAGCAGCTCCGCGACTTCATACGCAACTATGAGCAGCACAGAAAAGTATGGCGCCTGTGTTCTGACCGCGATCAGTCAGCAAAGCAAGTGCATGCACAAAAAGATTTTTGGAAAAAGGAAGAAAAATCTCTCCTGTCGTAGCTGTTTGTAAGATGAATGTAGCTGTGTTCAAGCAAAAGCACAGCGAAACAGAGTGAGTTATTTCTTTCTAACAAAATATGTGTAACAAATGACCAAACTGTTGCACGTGTAAAGTAGTCAGAATGAGTGAATATAATTCTCTCTTGGCATTAATGTTAGGCATTCAGGTTTGTGTGTTGCTTTTGTTTTTTGACATATGTCATTTCCAAGTATAAACAGCAAGTACAGCACATCGTAGTCAAAGTACACATGATGCAGGTAGAAAACTGGAATTAACAAAAGAACATGAAATTAATAATTTAGACCTTTTTCTTTCTCTGGAAAAAAAATGATCACACTAACTGATCTGAAATTGGGTTCGATGCTATGATCGAGAAGACTTGCTTGATCCTTACTATTTTTCAAAGGTACGCTTGATAAGTGAACCAATCCATCAGGATCTTTGTGTCTGCTAGGAGAGCGAGGATGCGGTGAAGGCGCTGGCCAAAGAGAAAGACATGTTGGAGAGAGAGAAGTGGGACCTGAGGCGGCAGACCAAGGAAGCCACGGAGCACACGGGGATGCTGCGCTCCCAGCTCGACCTCAAGGAGAACCGCATCAAGGAGCTGGAGGCTGAGCTGGCCATGGTGAGACAGGAAGACAGACTGACAGGGGTGATCGGGGGGGGGAACTTACTGACAGACAGGCAGGCAGGTGGAGAGACAGACTCTATTCAATGCTTTCAAAAATTGTTTACCTTTCTGTTTTGCCATTGTTAAAAATCGATTTTCTCCATTTTTAGTCTTTGATGGCACTTTTTATGTGTAGAATAAAACCAACAACAGAAAGCAAGATCAGGGAAAGTACAGTCATCAAGGCTCAGACACACATGCATCACTTGTGTTTACAGAAGTATTTTCAATACGCTTGTCAGCCACTATGTACTATTTTGGATATACTGCATATGATCAAACACAGGAAGTCTTTGAATGTACAGTATAGACATCCCCCATGTCTCCAACCCCCCAGATGAGTAACTGTGTCAATCAGAGAATGGAGTTCCGGGTGTTTGAGCGGGTTGCGGACAGGGACTACTACTCTCCTAGGGTCATGGCGGTAAGATGGGCCCCCCAGCTTTAAATTTTGATCTTTTCTCGACCCCTCTGCTCCCTGAAAATCTTTCCTACTTATGACCCAATTGTCGTTTTGGAAAGCCCCTCCTCTCAGCTGCACGTTTTACACTAACCCACAGCCGACCCTGAGTGATCCCAGTGATCCTAACATCAGTGATCCCATGGATTTCCCGCTGTGACTGATCTGAATATGTTTAAGGTGTAATTGAGCTAAGAAATGCTCGGGGAGGGGGGGGGGATACATCAATATTCTGCCCACTAATGACTGTTCTGAAGGTTTGTGATTGTGTTCTGTTTTGCATGTCAAAGACAATGATTGATAATCGTTTGACCGCTGGTAGGTAGAGATGATTGCGGTGAGGCTGATTGTGCCGCCGTTGATTTGCAGCCTGCCGTCGCCTGGCATGATGATACGATTCACAAAAATAACAAGATTTCAGGCATTTGAAAAACATGTGAAGGCTAATCAGAAAAACATTCACACAAAGAGAAAAAAAAAAAACTTTTGACGGACACAAAACACACACGCACCAACACATCTCCCAGGGCTCCAGCGGCTCATTGTTGCTCCTGTTAAAATGTGGCGAGTCCTGCTTTGCGACCAGTCTCTGCAGAGCAAAATGTATTCATTAAACTTATAGAGAGGCGTCATTATTTCCTGTTGCTACATTTTTACAACTCCTGACTTCCGCCCCTGAAAGGAAGCAAACAGCAAATACCTCCTCCAGATATGAGGTCTTTTTTTTTTTTTTTCCCCCTCTCTGCGCTCCCAGGAGTGGTAACAAGGGATTTCACACAACAAAAGACCAACATGGATACAGCTGCATTTTTCATGAGACAACAACCACATGAAGAGCCCAGGGGAGACAACTCACATGTCTGCATGCACTCAAGAGACTTGTAGTGGGATTCCAGATATGTAACATTTTCCATGTGTGCACACATACGACATATGCATATATAATTCAACAGAAACACAAACAGCCAATCGCAGAATAATGTTGGTAATGTGAGTTTCTATAAACCATGGATATGTTTAAAGTTAATAATGCTGCTTGAGGCTCCAGGAAGCGTGGAGTTACTGATGATATTTTGATCATTACTGGTGGTATCATATGTGCAAAATGTGTAATTTGTGTAAATCATGTTGGTGTGTGCTGCTCTGTTTATGTTTTTATGCTATTGTCTCCAATATGGAGGAAGTTATATGTGCACAGAATTTTTAATTCCAAGACAACTTTCCCGTATGGAAACAATAAAGAATACAGTATTGTATAGAATCTTATCGAATTGTATCATATAGTACCTTTAGGTTCAATATTACATTTGATGTTGTGACAGCAGTGTGCTTATTGTCTGGAGATGCTCCAACGTCCTTTCAAAAATATCCATACTTGTCACCATAAACAAAGCTAGAAAATATCCTGACGTCCTCTTGAAAATATCCAGTGCTTTCTTCTTGAACAGCGGTTGTTGGCTGACAGACTACTTGCAGTAACACTGTACCATCGCTCAACTGCCTGACATCCAAGTCCGGTCATATACATATAATTTGAATGTGAGGTGACAGATATATGGCTGAAATGTTGATATGATACATATGACACGTACATATTTGAATGTGTCCGTGGTTTGCAAAAATTTAAACTACCAACATTTTATTCTGATGACTGGGCTGCAACAACACCAACTCAAAAAAAAAAAAAAAAAGTAATAGAAACTGCGAAAAAAAAAAAAGAAGAAAGATATTCCTCCAGGATTGTCTCTAACTGTTTGCTTTCTGACTGGCTGACTGACTGACTGCATCTATCTGTCCATCTTCTTAAGGCCAAACAGTCACTGGCCACCCTGACCAAGGATGTGCCCAAGCGCCACTCTCTGGCCATGCCCACAGAAACGGTTGTCAACGGCAACAACCAAGAGTGGGTGATGCAGGCCGACCTACCCCTGACTGCTGCCATCAGACAGAGTCAGCAGACCCTCTACGTCCACACGGGGCATCCCACGGACAGACAAGGTAGGCCGACATGACACCCTCGTCCCGTACATGGACCGACTGACACCAGGTGGTTCTCGCCCTCTGCATGCTCATGTGAACCTGCTTCACACACATCCACTCCTGCCATCTGCTCAGTATGACCACGTTGTTGGCCACTGATGATTGCTCCGGTTGTGACATTTCATGCGCTTTATGTAGCTGTTACAGCGAACACATTTTTGGCTTTACGGCTCTCATTTGTCTTTGCCGCACAGAAGCCTTTGGTGGCAGCTGAGGATCAGCTGGGTGTTAACTACTGTGTTTGTTTAGTTAAATGTACTTTCACAAAAAATGAGAAGAGGCAATGGGAGTCATACATTTTGTCTGTGTTACTGAAGTAAATTGTCACTGGTTCTGACAAGAGTCAGTCTTTTTTTCTCCTGACTTTGTAATTCATTGTTTCTTTATGTTTTGGGCCCTATATCTACTTTTCAGGCCCCTCACAACATTTGCTACTGTAGGTTCACAGACATACACCACAGACAAGGAACAGTATTAGGCCGAGCAACATGGAATACAAGCATTATGATTATTGTAATTATTTTGATTATTAAACAATATCAAATAACTATAGTCTGGAGGTAACATTATAAATCTGATTTCACATCTCAGAATCTACACTTGAATAGTTAGGTGTCATCCAAGCAGTCAGCCTGATCGGTTCATCCAGAACGCCCCAAAACAAAAGACTAAACATCTAAACTTTGGAGCAAAAGCTGAACTACTGGCACCTCCCTTCTTAAAAAGAAGACAACAATTAGCCTTTTCTTCCAACAGAGTAGGAGTCCATCTCAGTCCTTGTTTTAATGGGCAGCCACGGGTTCAAATGGGTTGCTGACTAACTGGGGACATCTTGAGGAGCAAGCACACAAAAACCAGAAAACGAGGGAAACGTGTGAACAGTCACGAACCTCTAAATTGCTATGCAATTGGTTCTACTGTATGTATCAGTCTCACTGATACACACACACACACACACACACACACACACTCGTTCATCCTCTGTGAAGCTGTTTTCACTGTTGCTTAGCAACTGCAGATGATTGCAAATAATTTCAGGCTTTTGAAATATATTTTTATTTGAGGGTGTTGTGGCGTTGAATCAGATTGTGCCTGTGCGCTACTTTCGGTGCCCAAACACACACCCCAAAAAGAAAACAAGCCTTTTTTTTCTCTTTTTCCCTCTCACCCCGTTGTAGTGGCTGCCGTGCGGGTGAGCCCATGCCACTCGCGCCAGCCCTCCATCATCTCCGACGCCTCGGCGCTGGAAGGAGACCGGTCGTCCACACCCAGCGACATCAACTCGCCACGCCACCGGACTCACTCCCTGTGCAATGTAAGAGCTGCCCACCGCTGCACCCTCCCGAGTTATCACCTCCTTTGTAGTAGCTGCCGACTGTCCTGCTCGCTGGCCGCTGCCGTTTCCCCCTCCGCCATCGTTCTGGCTGAACTCATGCCTGTCGCCTGTCTGCAGCCGTGACTTGAATTTATGTGAAAGCCAGTTGTGGTTGTCGAATTTGTGCATGTGTCGCAGCATGTCAAGTGTCACTTGCCTTCTGTGTTGTGATCTTTATCTGTGCTGGTCCGTATCGCCCGCTCTGCGTCCCTTTGCTGACTTCTCTGCTCTTGCATCTCTCTGTTCCTTCACCCATCCCTTCATCTTCTTCTTCCCTCTCCTCTCTCTCTTTCTTCTTCCAGTCCCTAGAAGATCTGGAGGAGGCGAAGCGTAAGAAGAAGAAAGAGAAGATGGGCCTGGGCTCTCTGTCGCGCGTCTTCGCCCGGGGAAAACAGCGCAAATCCCTCGACCCCGGTTTGTTTGATGGTACTTCAACGCCTGATTATTACATAGAGGAAGATGCAGACTGGTAAAAGCACACAATGTCCGAGCGAACCACCTGGAGAGCCCTTTCATGGCGGTTATCAGAAGACAAGCGCGTGTGTGCGTGTGAGAAGATGGGTGTGTGTTCGATGTGAGTGTGTACAGGTACGACAGTGTGCGTACCTGTGCAGTCTCACATGCATGCATGCGTACCTGTTCGCGTCTGAAGAGTGCGTGCATGCGTGCGTCAAGGCCATGTCAGAGGGCGAAGGCGTGTCTTTGCTTTGCTGAAGTGTGAAACCTTAACGGGCAAGTTGCACCTGTATGTATGTATAGTCCTGTAAATAGTGTGACACGGCGACCATGTGGATATGTTCTATTGTATCTGCCCTCCAAAAAAAAAAGGCTGTGTTATTGGTTCTTTTAGTTGTTCTTTACATTTTGACTCTTTGTTTTCACTCAACTGGAAACTTGAAGGACTGCTGTACTTGTAAATAACAACAGTTGATGTGCACTCTGTGCGTGTAAATGTCTCCTTGTCCTGAATGCCTTTTGTTCCTTTTTGACATGTACCCCCCCCCACTCCTCCTCTCACAACCTTTTTAACTTAACTCCTCCCTGTTTATTGTCTTGCCTGGTCCATCCCCCCCTCCTTCCTTCCACACTGCCATGACGAGACCAGTTTCCTGTGGGCGACATGCAGACTCCTTCAAATCCACCTCTAATTCGGTTACACAACACATCCCTCAACCCGCCAAGAAAACCGTGCACTCCTTGATGTTTGCTCAAATGAGACTTCAAAGAAAAACCGCCGGGCAAGGAATGAACTTTCTATGCAGAACAGTTTGTTCCACAGCAACATGAAGCCAAACAGGAAATGTAAGAAATGTGTTTTCTATCTGTTAAGATAGAAGGTACATGCCTAAAGTACATGTGTGACATGCATGCACGTAGTCCCAGTCCCCAAATGCATGTTGAACAAAACCCTACCGAAAAGAAAATGTCTTTCTCTGGGTATGTTGTCGAGGAGGTGATAAAAAAAAAAAAAATAAAACAAAGAGAGGTCAGTTGCTGATTTCATGATGTTTATTCATGATTTCCTCCATTTGTTATTCAGAAAACGTTCTGATTAATGTTGGAGAGCTCGACACAGTCGCAAAAACTAGACATAGAACTTTAATGTGCACCTACAAGGCTCTTTATGTAAATTGTATTTTTTAAACCTTTAAGGTCAGCAAATGCAACAGACACAAAGAAAATGCAGCACTACACTTAAAATGATGATATCATTATTCCACTTATTCATGAGGCTTTGTGCCATTTTTCTTCCTGTAGGATCTTACAGTAGCTTGTAGCTATCGTTTTATTAGTACTTACAAAGGCTGTTGGGAGTAAAATTATTCTTGGAATAGTCTAAAAAAAAAAAAGAAAGCTATTATCGCAAAAAATAAGTGATAGCTTAAATATCAATTACACTTGCATAGTAGAACTAGGCTGATGGTTATTTCACTGTTAAAAATCAGAGCTTTAATTTAGAGGCACGAGCACGGAGCGGACAATAAATGAGGCGTTATAACAATAACGAGAGCCAACTCGGGAGGTCGAAAATCAGATTTAAGCAGGCTAATCAAACTGAAGTAAATGTATACCTTCCTCCATGACCCAGTGAACTCACCCAAAAATGCAGATGCAAGGTTCAGGCCACTGCTGAAAAAAGCAATTAACTCGGTACCAAAGGTTAATAGCATTTCTTCAAGCAAAAGAATGACGAGAGGCGTTGGATTATTTTCATCCTTTCACTGGACTGAGCCGGAGTCTGCACCGCCTCCCCCAGGAAATCTTTTCCCTCCCCGATTTTTTAAACTAACACTGAGTATTTGTCAGTCTCATCTGAAACACTGTGGAGTCACAGATTACATTGGAAACTGTATTTAAGCGCAGTGCTTGTCAAAAAGAGAGCGACTGTGTAAGCAGCGAGGGGGATTATCGTTTAACCCTTGGCTCAACCTACATTTGGGCTCGCAGATATTGGATTTAGAGGTGAATCATTAACGATAAGTCATCATGTATTAAATTGTATGTATAAGAACAACAGCTCAAACAGTTTTATTTCATTAAACACTTAATGAAATGTATGAAAATCTAGGCTATTTTTACTTTGTTTCATCCAGCCAACCGTTATTGATCCTCCGCTGACGGGAGGAGAAACATATCAAGTGTATGAGTTTTATGCTTTGAGCCACGGTCTCTTTTCTTTATTTTTTATTTTCCACAAATATTTTAATTTTTGTAAATGAGATAACATTACAGAAATAGAAATTAATATTATTATTAAAGAGTTTTATTTAAAGTCGAAGATATAGGCCTCAGCGGGGGACTTCTGCTGTGAGGTCCTGAGATGTTTAGAAGAAGTGGATAGTAGCGAACTTTCAAAAGGCATGGCAACAAAATTACGCTCAAAAGAAGTCAATGAGAAAAAAAAAAATAAGATTATTTTAAAATAAAATAAATGACGTTGAATTTCCATGTGGCTGTCCTCTCTTTCCCTGTGACAATGTTTGTGTGTGTATGTGTTCATTTGTTGTGGTATGGCTCTAATCCTGACTTGTCCCTTTATGCTGGGGGGGCTGCCATTTTTAACATATGCGGTAGCCTCTCTCAGCCCTGCGAGTCCATCTGTGAGAGGACTGCATCCCAAAAAGCTTCCACATGGCTTGCTTTCCTCTCTTTGCCAATTTGAACTCCTTATCCACACCGAAGAGTGTTTTCCTCCTCTTCCTCCGGCAATATTGACATCCACAAATCGGAAAAAAATGGAGGCGAGGGGAAAGGAAGCCATGTCAAATTTGTTTGAACTGAACTCATACGTGTCAGCACATGGTGTCAATAATGTTCTGCTATGATATGACCCCTCACCTCTAACACTGACCCCCTCCTGTCTGACCTCCACCGGACTCTCAGCACAGTGAAGTGACCCAAGAAGTAATCAATCAGACTCAGTGAGAACAAAGGTACACCAGTCCCAATTGCTTTAACAATGAGCTCTGCTGCTGGGTTGCAAGCTGTGTTTGCAGAGGCCTTCTAACTCTCACACACTACCACAAAAGAAACCTTGGAGTAGGCCGTAGTCACACGGCAGCCATTTTCCTCTGACATCACACTCAGGGTGCTAAGGTCGTAGGTTGTACTGCCGTGTGCCGGGTTGCAAGTCAAATAAAGGCAATCCGAGCCAGTTGTTTTTCACTGTTTTCCAATTGATTAGAAGCTGTAAAGACAACAGATAGTTTGATCCGGAGGGACATTAGACCACATTTCAAGGTAAAACCACAGCTTTTGATTAGCTTTCATCAGACAACAGCATTAGCATTCAACCACATTCTATCTAACGTTACTGTGTGATACAATAATTTTGGAGTCAATACCATCAGGAAAGGTGTACTCATTCAGATATATCAACATACATCTTTGAGAAAAGTATTTAAATATGTATTTAAACACAGAGGATGTTATTAAACTATAATGTTAGCTAAGAAGTTGTTGAATGCTAACATCAGCTAACAGGTTATCAAATATGTTGTTTTACCTTTTAAAAATGGCAGAATGTGCCTCCATATTTTCCACTATCCATCATCTTTTCAGTTCCTAATCAATTGGAAACCTTCCAAATGAAAACAGTTTGTCAGATTACTTCTGTTTATCTTGCAGCCTCAAACACAGCAGCGTCAGATCATCCCAGCATCCATTCCAACCCCGAGCGTGATGTTGGGGTAAAATGGCCGCAGTGTGAATGAGGTCTATGATGCACTTCTTCAAGTTAAATCTAATTCTGATGAAAACCATTCAAAAACAATTGAGTGCAACCATGTATTTAATTACATGAATACATATTTAGGGGCAAAAATAAGTGGGTTTTTTTTTTCTTCTTGTGTCTAAAGAATTCTATAATAATATGATGGTGCTCTATGGGGAAAATGCTTTTAAGGACACAGGATTTATTTTATTTTTTTGCTGCAATACCGCAAGTGGCGATTGGGCAAAATTTGAAGCAAGGCTCATTGGCACCCTAGTATCCAGGTCTATAATACATTCTTTGCTTACGTGACAATTAATTGCTTTTTTGTCCAGAGTTGATACTACCTCCATGTCAGTAAGCTTAAAACGAAGCTACGGCCTAAGCTTAGCTTAGCTTAGCTTAGCTTAGCATTGACTGGAAACAGGCTGGCTGCAGTATATTTACCATATATGCATCTGAATGTTTTGAGTCCTCTCATCCAACTCTTTCTCTTTCTGAGTTGGCACATTTTCCAGTACGTCAAACTTTTCTTCAAACCTTGTTCACCTATGATTTAAGCCTCGGCCAGCAGCCAGTTAGCTTGACTTAGCATAGACTTGAAACAGACTTGCTGTAGCTTCATATTTACTGTACAGACACGAGAGTGGTGTCAGTTCTCACATCCAACTCTTGGCAAGCAGGCGCGGGAGGAGTCGATTATCTAAGCACAACAGCTAGTTGGCTGTAGCTTCATATTTATCATATAGACATGAGAGCGGTAACTATCTTTGAATCTCTCTGCGATGAGCATATTTCCAAACATATGGAATAGATCTATTCTTTCAAGCTGCTTTCCTCTCTAGCTAACTAACAGCTAATAGGTGCAGTGTACTCTATACAGCACAGGCTCTCCGCCTTAGGTTTATACATTTATCTTGAATTCTGAACTAATGTCAATCTGGACTCTTGATCATTGAATCGAATATTTTGATTTCAAATCTGGAAAATGTCCAATTTCTAACAAATTTGCGCCATCAGAAGTACTGCAGTATTGTAGCAATAGCGTCCATTACACCAGCTATTGAAGGGCATATCTAACGATTGATTGCTTCAACAAAAAAGTCTCTTGTGTCTTATGTGAAGTGTACATACCGCTTTTCTCTCCGTACAAAAGGATTAACGATCCCTTGCAGTGTTTACAGAAACACTTGTGGCCTCAGATGAAGGACACAAAGCTCTTGACAGTAATCACAGCCACATAGTTTCTGGATGTTCCTTTGACTCACTCCTCTTTCAGTGGGTTTTTAAAAAAGACATAAGAGGGTCAGCCTCGCGGGTGGACCTGACTCTCAGGTCTCAGAGAAAGCAGACTCCAACAGTTCGGCCTTCAGCCGGATGTCAGACAGTCAATTCTGCAGTTCTTAATGTAACACGTCTTTGTTTGGGGTCTCTCGGGAGTGAACAGACCTTGCGTCTGGACAAGAGTGCATTTCTGTCCAAAGAGCAGATTTATTCAGCTATGTATGAATTGCTCTGGGGAGCACTCGCAGCAGAAGTGCACCTTCACTTTATACATTGCTCTTAGAAGGGAACATAAAAGCATTCAGCGCAAGATGAATTGCCGGCGTTGAGTTTAATAAGAATCTGTTTATTTGGCGCCGAAAGTCTTTCGTGAATCTCTTTTTGAGTAAACACACAGCGGTACAGTAAAGCCTGACTGAGTAGGGTTTCCATGTGCTGTCTTTGCTGGGAACGCAGAAGAACGGGGGAAGCAAAGAACCTGTTGACTTATTCTCTGGTCCGTTCCAAAATGAAATTTTTAGACTTCCACTAAAAGAATAATGGTAACAAAATGTATGTTTTGGCAAGTAAAGGGTGCAACAGGTCGGGCAGGCCAGAACAACAGGTTATTATTTAGGAGGGCTGCATTTGACAAAACCATGAAGTGTTGAGGAGACTTTTACATTCCTCATGTTTGATGTGTAAAGTTCAGAATTTAAATGTGTCAAAACAAAAGGAATGGTTAATTATTTGGTTAATTAGTTTCCAGGATTGAAAAAGAAACATTATTTAGGCAAAAGTTCAGGAATAAAAACAACGCACCTTTTTAATCTTGGAGGCAGGGCTGTTGTGATATGCCATAAATGACGATGACTGTGATATTCAAAAAGAAATATTACACAAATGATAACGTCAGGTGACCAATTCAGCACATTTTTGCTAATTTTCTAAAATTACCCTGATGATATTGTTTTCATGAAGTTGTTCACGCCGCCATGTACCCTCGTAGTGAAAATCTGATATCCTGACAGCCCTTCGTGGAAGTATGCTCTTAGCTTGAGTCTCCTTAATTGCCTCTGCTTTAACAGCCATGGTAAACAACTTTTTGATTAAATAAGAAAGTGTCTGTGCTTAAGAACATACAAAACTAATGAAAGAGCTAATTAGTCTACATACAAAATGATCAGACGGCCGGAGCGAGGTCATTAAAAGGCCGCGTTCTGCTCACGGGCCCCAAGTTGAACAGGTCTGACGTACTGTAGGGGGGGGAAGATGCTGTGGCCTTCCCGTCTGACTGAACTCTCAGGTAGATGCTTTCCGAGTACGGCTATACTCTGGGGACTGAATGAGGAGAGCTGTCCAGTATTTGTACTGATGCGGAGGTTTTTTTCAGTGAGTATTAGAGGGGACAGGTGACTTTGAGGGTCTGTCATGTTTGGTGTCAAATGGAAAATAAAAGAAAATGTCACTGCGCTGGCTGTCAATGAAAAAAAACGACACAGACTGCACAACAACAGACATGCTTATATTATTATATTATTCAATATTGTGAGCGATTCGTGATGCTTCGCCGGCTGCCGAGCACAAAGCTGGTGCTAGGTTGCCACCCGCTGGTGAAGACACAGCAATGGTGAAACAAAGTGAATCATTTTCTAGGCTTGATTCATCCGGACTTTGAAATCTTCAGAAAAAAATGTGAACAGGAAACATTTTTACCCAACTTAGTAACATCACAGGTAAGCAAAATAAGACTGTAGGGATTAATTTAAGGAGCATTTATGGTACATATTTACAATCTCAAAGCAGAATTTGGCTGCGGTAAATGATGATAATGAGAGACCCTTTTCATCCCTTTTCACTGAGCTGTTGCTGGAGGCTGATTTTGACAGATGAGTCATGTTTCGTTTCGACAGCTCAAACAGCTGTCCGTTTAATGGACTCCTGAAGTGAGGAGCCTGTTTATAGAAGCTGCACCCTTGTTTACAGCGTCGCTGGCAAAGCGCTCGGCTTGTTGTCAGGCAGCCAACAGCTTAGGATGTTGTGAGGAGGGGAGAAGGCTGTTTATTTTTGAAGAAATTACTCACCATCTAACTTTTGATTCCCCCACCGCTGGACTGATTTAACGTTTTGTTTTCTCATCGCTCACTATACCCACTGCCACCTCTGCCTTCACTCACGCCCTCAACCACATCACCCACATGTCACCCCTCCCCTCTCCTCCAACCCGCCCACTCAGATTCGGACAGCCTCTCCAGCCCCACCCGCCACAGCCTCAGCCTGTCAGACGGGGAGGACCAGCTGGACCGCCTCCAGCAGGTTGAGCTGGCCAGGACCACACCCATGTCCCAGTGGAGGGCGGGCACCGTGCAAGCCTGGCTTGAGGTTGTCATGGCGATGCCCATGTACATCCGCACCTGCTCAGAAAATGTCAAGAGCGGAAAGGTAGGGTCACATCAGTGGCGTGATGCCTGTGGGACTCACTTTGCACTTTTCAGTTGCGCTCACAGTTTTTCTTTAAACACCTTGCAGGTTTTGCTCGGCCTGACAGATGAAGACCTGGAGCTTGGTTTAGGTGTCAGCAGCTTGATGCATCGCCGCAAACTCCGCCTGGCCATCGAGGATTACAGAGAGGCTGAGAATGGTAGAGGGTGAGGATGGGAAACAGAATTCTTGTTTAAACTGCGCATAATGTAGCGGTGCAATGGGGCCATCTGTTGGTGAGTTATAGTAACGACAATTACAAAGTGTACTGTGGGATCATCTTTGGCCTAAAAACTCCCAGAAGTCATAATATTGACTTTAAACAGAGAGATAAATGTTGAGGCTTAAAGTTTCAATAAATGCAACGGTCTCATTGTCCTAACAACAGGTTTCCTCTCGGAGATTAATGTCACACAGGTCAGTTCAACTACAAACTCCACCAGTCCAGAAATAATCTGGTGATCTGTCAACACTATCAAATAGAATAGGTTAAAGGGTCAGTTCACTCAATCATATTTCCCCTGGTGACCCTGTGTATTAGACATGCAGCTGCTGTAGTTTGGGATTTATGTGCCCAGGATTTTAAATATTCGGTCATGCAATGTTAAAGTGTCGGGAATTTTTATTTGAAAAGCATCCACGAATGTAACAGTAAACATTGGTCTTTGGAACTACTTTACTTTATAGCAAAGAAATAGTCAGCTGGCAACTAGCAATAATTATCTTCTTGATTAGTCATAAAATTGTGAGGCGTGCCCATTGTAATTTTCAAAAAGTCCATGTTGAAATATTCAAACAGTCCAAAACTCATAGATACAGCTCACTTGCTGGCGGCTCGGCCTATTAGTACATAAACAGCAAGGAGACTAGATGTACATAACATATTTGATACAGAGGGTATAATCTCTGACAGAGCAGAGGGGCATATATAACCTTGTGTAATATTAAAGCAGGTCAGTAATATCGTTCTGCTAAACACAGTCCAAACATGCAGAAATATATTACATTGGTGGTAGTTTTCAATCTGATCCAGATTTTACCCTATCAGTATCCAAATGATTATTTCCTCAATAAACCAAAAAGAAACCCCACCCCTAACAAATCAGAAACAAGAACAATAAGTCGTTTTGTCCCGGAAAGGAACGGAGCCATAAAATTCATCTACCTTCAGGGAGCTGTAATTCCCGTCATTGCTGATCATAGTTACAGTTTTAAGTATTTGAATACATCCTGAAAGTAAAATGAAAATCTGATAGAAATCTGTCCAGTAGCTGGACAAATGTCAAACACAAGTCAGGGGATCACCGAAATCAGTGGGATTAATAATCTAGGGACCATAAATATAAGTACAAAACCCCAGGGCGACCCATCCAATAGATATTGAGATTTTTTAAGTCGAAAGAGACCAACATACATTGCCCTCCTTAAGGCCACACGGCTGATCTGTATTGAGCGAGTAAGAAACAGTGATTCTTCCGCGATTTATGTGAAGTGACCCTTTAAGAAACTGTTGCTCTGTTTGTCTGCAGGTTGTCCAAGGCTGCAGACATGGACCACCACTGGGTGGCCAAGGCCTGGTTAAGCGACGTGGGCTTGCCTCAGTACTCCCAGGCCTTTCACAATCACTTGGTAGACGGGCGCATGCTGAACTCCCTGACGCGTCGTGACCTTGAACGTCACCTCAACATCACCAAGAAGTTCCACCAGGTCAGCTTGCTGCTGGGCATCGAACTGCTGCACTTGCTCAGCTTTGACAAGGAGGTGAGTAAAGTCCACACAGGACCGCACTGAATATACTAGTGCATCCTGCAGTGGGAGGTGAAAATAGAAGCTATCAGTCTAATAATAGGTGTTCGTTAAAATGGTTTCCAGGCACTGCAGGCTCGCCGGATACAGTGCGAGCACCAGAACGTGGATCCATTGGTATGGACTTCTCATCGGGTCATCAAATGGATCAAAGATATAGACCTGAAGGTGGGAACGGAGAGGAAAACACTCACTGTGAAAAAAAATCTATTGTCTTTTTAAAACTCACATGTTGAAACAATAAAACGCTGCTGACAAATTGTCGAGCAGAAGTTGTCAGCAAACACTTTGATTAAATATTAATAACCAAGGCACACTGATGTATTGAGCATTAAAAGAACACTACCACGTGGCACTGTGGGTAATCAAGGCTCTTGTGTTTGCTCAGCGCTCCCTATCTCCA
Organism: Diplodus puntazzo; assembly: GCA_963678695.2. Classification (NCBI taxonomy): domain Eukaryota; kingdom Metazoa; phylum Chordata; class Actinopteri; order Spariformes; family Sparidae; genus Diplodus; species Diplodus puntazzo. The sequence continues at coordinate 14,525,545 of OZ023165.1, read as the reverse complement.
CAGAGTGACACAAGGCCTTTGTTGTTGTATCTCTAAGCTGCTACTAGTTGATTACAAAAGCCTTTCAGATTATGGTGCAATATGTATATCCTCAGTCACTGTCTGCTGTGTTGGCACAGGAGGAACACATGTTTCCATTATGAGGCATGACCACATTCAGGGTGAGGAGAGATAAGGCCGTCTGCACTGACATCCTGTTATAATCCTCAGGGAGCGTGAATATATGCTGACATTAACAGATCAATATGTTTCTTTGTCTCGGAGCTAATTCGACATCATTTCTGGTAGACTATCGGAGCCTCGTTAATTCGGTAATGGCCACAGTGTTACAATAGAGAATTTAAAATTTTCTCTTTGACCTTCTTCCCACCCACCTGTCCAGGAGTTTGCAGAAAATCTTCTGAACAGTGGCATTCACGGTGCTGTCATGGTGCTTGACCCCTCGTTTAACACCGACTCCATGGCAACAGCGCTGGGGATCCAGAGCGGCAAGCACATGGTTCGACGACACCTTGTCGAGGAGATGAAAGCCCTGATTGGCTCGGCCAGGTGAGAGGAGACAATTACATACAGAGACACCAGGAGAGACCCTACAGCATGTAGATCAGATTCCTTAAAGGGACAGTTCAGCCAAAAATCCAAAATATATATTTTCCCTTTTATCTGTGATGCTATTCATCCATTCAGACTGTTTTTTGTGATGGCGGCTACTCAAGATAATACACAGACCTTGTTTTGGAACTGTTCTTTCTACCAACATGCCAAACTCTGGTTATATAGTTAATCTGGTTAGGCAGTAAAATAGCTAGCTTATCTCTCCAAAACTTAAACCAAACAATCCAGATATATAGGTAGCACTACAGGTAAGAGGAAAAATATGCATTTTTTTTATGTTTTGGGGTGAACTGTCCCTTTAACTTCAGAAGGACAATCTCTAATAATACAGGCTGTAATCTTCTGTAAATGTTTTAGGAAAGGTGTATTCTAGTGTCTCTGCAGATGTCCTCAACTCTATGCCCCTCCACATGTGCCCTGCAGGACGGATACCAAGCAAGACAACGAGCGCATCGGCCAGGGAACGCCACCGACCCTCCTCCGTCAGAACTCTGTGGGCAGACCGCCCAGCTCCACGGGCCGACACACTGATGATGAAGGCTCGCTGAGAAGGAGGGCTGTCAAGGTGTGGAGAAAGTTACTGTGCTGGAAACTGACACGAGTGATTTCTTTGGATGTCAGAATCTAAATCAGGCTCTGTCACTTTTACTCTGCAATAGGACTATAACCAATGATTATTTTAATTTGTTTTCAACATTTGGTCTATAAAATTTGAAAAAAAACAAATTGATATCTTTAAATGTCTTGCTGTGTTAGTATAAAACCCTAAGATCATAATAATAATAATAATAATGATACTAATACATTTTATTTGATGCCGCCTTTTATGGCACTCAAGGTCGCCTTACATTAAGTACAAAAACAATCAATAAACAACAAGCATTAATAAAAACAGCAGCATAGTCAACAGTAAAAACATTTGATACAGCAGAGCTAAGTAAAGAGTTAAGATCAACATTTAGAAACAATCACAAGGTGCAGTTGATGCAGTCAGATGAGTAGGCTAGTTTAAAAAGATGTGTTTTAAGAGCGATTTTTAATTTTGTAATGTAGTCCAGTTAGCGGATGTGAGGCGGGAGGGAGTTCCAGAGTTTGGGTGCAGCATGGGAGAAAGCCCTGGCACCCATTGTGCTGAGTTTGATGACTGGTGGTGCCAGTAAACCTGCCGATGAAGATCGCAGGGAGTTAGAGGGGGGTGTAGGTTGGAAGCAGGTCTGTGAGATGAGGAGGGGATAGATCATGCAGAGCTTTAAATGTTAATAGTAAGATTTTAAAGGTAATCCGTTGTGACACAGGGAGCCAGTGTAGTTGAATCAGCAGGGGAGTGACATGTTCAGTGGACTTTGAACGTGTAATAATCCATGCTGCAGAGTTCTGGATGAGTTGGAGTCGATGGATGAGTGTGTTGGGGATGCCTGCCAGGATTGCATTGCAGTAGTCAATGCGTGATGTGACCAGAGCGTTGACTAGGACTTCTGTGGAGTGTTGTGTTGTGTTAATGCAAGGCGTAGTCTGGAGATGTTTCGTAGATGGAAAAAGGCAATCCGGGAGACACTGTTAATATGACTGGAGAAAGAGAGTGTACTGTCAAGAATGACACCAAGGCTTTTAACCTATAGGGAGACAGGTATGGTGGCGTCAGCAATGGGGATTGTAAGTTTAATATGATATAGAACAGAGCAGGAAATCTCCCTATTTCAGTGTCTGAAAACAACATTAAAACTACCATTTTTCTTACATAAAAAATTACTTTAACTATAAATTGGTTATCAAATAGTTCTCAATTTCTGTCCATCGGCCATTCATTGCAGCTCTTATAGCTTTGTGCTAACATATTTCAAGGCATTAAAAGAAAGTTCCATAATACATATTTGTCACAGCAGGTATTCAATATAAACAGCGCAGACAAGAGATCTTGTCTGGCAGCAGGCTGAACACAAGAATCACAAGAACTCCAACTATGCTCATAAATAGAGAAAAAGATGCTTGAATGACACAACAAAGAAAATATTTCCCCCGTGGAAGTAAACACAAGGGAAACAAGCTATGTTTTCTGTTCCAGCCTCCAACAGGGTTCAGCCCCAAAGGCCGCAATGGGCGAGACCTGAGCTGCCACAGCAGCTACGGCTCCCTGCCTCGGGAAGGTCGAGACCAGACTCCTCCCAGAACCGAGGGGAGCCCGATCCGCGGTTACACCAGCATCGAGGTCACCAACGTGTGAGGTCATCGGAGTCGTGACAACCACCAGACATCAGCTTCATCACACCCAAATCGACATGATGGACATTTGTCTTCCATGTGCACCTAAACATGGGATGGTTATTATTATTATTTTTTTCTAAAGATGAGCCTTTACAGGACAGATTGCACTTTTCAAACGAGGCAGGATTCTTTTTTACAAGAATCCTGGTTTAAGAAAAAAAACCTTGTTGGACTCATGTGGACGGGTGCTATTTTGATGTTTCTGAGGGCAGTCATTTCGCCAGAATCAAGAGCTGAAGGATTCAAGCTAAATGATTATTTTTATATTTTTATGTGTGTAAACGGTTCTTTGTGAACCAGGATGTGACATGTCTTTGTTGACTAGTTGCTATTGACAGACAGTCTGTTTCTCTGAGCGAAGTGAGATTAAAAAAGAAAAGAAAAAAAGACTGTAAAATACAGGGTACTTTATGACAAAAGGAAAAAAGATTCATATCAGTGTAAAATGTTCATGTTTCATTCAGTTCTGCTGTTTGTGATGCCTTGTCAGTGTAGCTGAGGACAATGGACAAAAAAAAAAAAGAAAAAACCAACAACTCAATTTTGAATTCTAGATTATATGTTTGATGTCATTTTTCATCTTGCACATCTACACAGTTGTGTCCAGACAAATGTAGCACCTCTTCTGATGTTTTATACTGTGCGGTAAACATGAAAAAAAAAGAAGATATTTGAACTATGCCAGAAAAAAGATGACTGCAGAGCTGTATGTCCATGGAAGCCTGGAGCCTGGAAAGTGTGAGGATGCATATATGTGAAAATGAAAGAGTTACTTTTAATGAAATAAAGATGATATCTCATATTTGGTGCTGCTGTGGTTTTGGGATTGAATTCCATTAAAACAAAAAAACGACAATGACGATGAGGAGGAGTGAGAGGAGCTCCACTTCTCAACAACATCAACAAGAACATTAAATACAATTATTACTAATTACCAGTTCTTACAAACTTGCAGAGAATTGTTGTCAAACTCTGCAGCTCAACGCATCCTGTTAGCCTATTTTAACTCATTGTTTTGGTTTCACCGATGCATACTGTTGTGTGCCACAGCTCAGCCCTGTTGTCAACATTAAAACCTGTTAAATTAAATGTAAAATTAAATATCAAATGTCGGAGAAACAATCTTTCTCTTTGAGTTCATTTTCAAGGGGAGAGGTGTGTGGATCACTGCTCCCACTGCAATGCAAATGGGAGTCGATACTAAACACAGATTACATCTGTGTGCTAATACTGACTCTGTACACTTGAGTGATTTCTCAACAGTGTTTTGGTGAGTCACTGCAGTTCCTCCGATCTTTGCTCGGTGTCGGACATGTTACCTCAAGCATCTGCTCGAACCTCTACGCAACACGACATGGTGCAACTTCCTCCTCTTACTCACTGGTTCACGATAAGTTTGACGCAGCACCAAATGAGACAGCTGAGCTGCCCTCTGGCTACCAACAATACAACCTGACTCGCATCCCGCCTGTTACAGTAATCCGCCCACGGCTGGGTGAAATAAAGCAGGCAATTCATTATGCGATGCCCCCCTTTGTACTCGGGGTTATCAGAGGTGTAAGCTAGGAAGGTGTGCCAAGTGAACTGAACTACTCATTAAGGAAGCATTCGATGGCAAAATGTAATTATGAGCTCACGTTGCAGCCATAAAACCAAAATCAATAATTACACCTCAGTGGAGGTGACTTCGTTTGCAACAAACAACAAAATCGAGACAGTGGTTATTCAGTTTGAGATATGCAGGGAAACACACACTGCACAGAACAGGTTAATGCCACAGATTGAATCAAGTTCATCTGCTACGCTATAAGGCCACATAAGTCAAGTTTATCTACTGTTACATTTTTCCTTTGTAGCTGCGGAAACGTCAGTAAATCTGATTACAGGCTGACAGTGATAGGAGATCAAGACTTCCAGATGTAATCATGGCTTGTTAACTGCGCCTTTTGTCTATCTTTCCATCTGTATATGTTGTATATGTGTGTGTGTGTGTGTGTGTGTGTGTGTGTGTGTGTGTGTGTGTGTGTGTGTGTGGTGTGTGTGTGTGTGTGTGTGTAAGTGAGTGTGTGCATGTGTTGGTGTTACAACAGAGGAACCAGAGTAAAGCTAAGGAGGAAGAAGACCTCCCCAGAGCCCAGAACAGCAGGGCTGTCTCACTCAAACGAAACAATGCAGCGGGTGGCCAGGTTGGGACTGGTTTTGTCATTATTGTAGAACAGCCCAGTCCTCGTTCTAGAAGGCAGATATTTTTACCGACTTGGGTTACTTCAAACACGTATACAACATGCATACAACAAGCACAAACACGCAGACGTCTGTAGTCTGTCTTCTAAAAGCACTATAGGAGACTTTTTGTGCATCTGAACGCAGATAGTGTGAGTTCTCTGTCCAAAGGGCTTGAGAGGTGGTAAATTTACAAAGAGGAAGTAAAAGTCCGATCACATTAAAGTGTCACAAAGCTGACAGACATTTATAGCATACTGCGCGGAGAAGTACTGAGTCAAGAGTGACTCATTCATTCTGATTCAGTGACAACGGTTAATGGTGATCCATGGGGAAAGACAGAGGCTCATGTATGTATCTCAAAAAGAGATTTATGCAAATTGATTTAACAAAGACAAAGACAAGCACACAGAGTGAAAGTGACTGTTGACCACCCCGCGAAGCTTGTAAATATATAGCAGGATTAGTCTGATTGTATAGCTGTCACACACAATAAACACAACCTACAAATTTGAACTGTTCTTTTCTACAGCTTGGCCCACAATAAAAACACCCCGCTCATATTTACATTCAGTTCATTTCACACCTGTTTTTAAGCAAAAGGTTCCCCTGTATAGGTAAAGCCTCCCTCAAGATGAGTGCTACTGTATTGGATAACTACATTATGTGTCAACATAAGAAAAGTTGGGATTGCAGATATTACAGAATGTGTATGAAGCCCATGACCAATATGGTCATATGGGGATTTTCCACTGGCACTTTTGGCTGTGACAGTCAAACTGTGCTGTGCTGGTTGGCTTTTCTTTTCCACTAGTAGTTTGAGTTGTGCAGAGCGGCAACCAAGATGTACCATCTCCACAGTGGGGCCGGAGCGACCCGCCCCAACCCCTGGAGGGCTATGATGATGTCTTGTGACCACGCCAAACCCCTCTCTTGCTTCTGCCTGGACTTCTGCCTGCACAAACATGAGTGTTGCGATACTCCACTCGCATGTGCAGGCAGAAGTCTGTGTGTTTTCAGTTCTCAGTACTTTTCCAGCTTTTAGCAGAATCTCTTTCGTTTCACTCCTGTGTCCCTGTCCTTACTCTCAGTTACTGCTGGCGGAAAACCCCAGTATTTCCCAATTGTGCTGCTTCATAATAAAAGCTTTCAAATAGCTAAATAATGGGGGGTTTTAATGTGAAGATTTTACAGGAAATGTTCAATCCCAAATTAGCAGACCTTTCTCTGACCACCACCCCTCAAGACAAGTGTGTCATCAGTTACGAAATGCACCTTCAAGCTGAGCCCCGACACATTCTGTCATTGTATTATAGATTATATATAGATTTGTTGCGCAATAATGAACTCTGGCTCTTGCCTGGGACCCCAAAGAGCGCCCATTGAACCACACTTTAAGATCCGCTGCTCCACGGTGCCAATCGGCGGAGAAAATGTGATAAAGTGCCCCCTAGGGTGCCCTTCACCTTATTTCACCCCCGCCCTTTGGACAAACTGAGTCCCCCGCTGAGCTTTACACACAGTGTTTATTGGTCATAAAACATTATAAATCTTGACTTGATGAAAGCAGAATGAGTAAAGCGGCCACAAGAAGGAAGTTCAACTCATTGCAGAGCATGGAGGGAGTTTGAAGAGAAGCACATGCTCATGTCTGCGTTCACAGAGGGCTGAAGACTGAGGAAACATGGTTTTCCAGAAAGGTTTCCGAGGTGAAATACCTCAAATATTTCCCGACATGCTTTGGAGCGGAAGAGAAAGGGTTAATGAAACTGGAAGTGAAGCACAGAGCCCACTCCCTCCTGCCTGCTGCCTCTCCCTCCCTCCCTCTCTTCTTCTGGGCCCATCCGTCTCAGAGGAAAGTCCCTCTCTGACCCTTAATCGATATTTGTCACCAGAAATGATGCCACATAAACTCCCGTCAGCGTCAGCGGGGCTGTGAAAATACACTTGCACGCCTCGCAGCTTCGATAAAGGAAGAAGAAGAAGAAGAGCGGGAGTACTTGTTGTGAGCGATGCCGAGGTGAGTGGAAAGCCGACGCGCTGTTTTCTTTTTTTTCTTTTTTGCTGAAGTGTCCGTTTGTGTCCGTGAATGTTACTTTTAAAGTTACACGTTGGCTGAAATTCCTGTTCGCGCGATGTTTTGTATCCAGCGGTGTCCAAAACCCGCCTGGTTGGCGAAACAACAATGGTAGAACAGTTTTCCTTTTAGTTTTGAGAGCTGAGTGTGTCCACGTACTAAAAAAAAAGAACACATCACCTTCCCACAGTGTGTTAGCTGTGGCGTTTGAGCCGAGCTGTCTGTAAACGAGCAATGTAAAGAGTCTTTTTGTCAGCAGCTGGCTGCAGAGGCGCAACTAGTTTCCGACTGAGGAGAAAACTCCACCTCACACACATGATTCCCCCCACACACACAAACACACACACACACACACACACACACACACACACACACACACACACACACACACAGAGAGAGAGAGAGCGTGCAGTAATTGCATGCTGTACAAGGCTTTTTGGAATAACGTTTTTTTTTTTATGAGCAGGAATGTTAATGTAGTTCAGTGTATCTGCCCTGTGATGAAACAGCCTATAACCTTCAGGGTTGGACTGCAGTAACAAAGCCCTCACATGCCCATACTATGTGAGCTCCTCATATTAAAACAACTTTATGACTTATGAGTGACTTTATGTATGCACAGGCTCACAGGCCAGCCTGTGTGTGTGTGTGTGTGTGTGTGTATGTGTGTGTGTGTGTGTGTGTGTGTGTGTCTCCAGCTGTCATCATGATCCCAATTCAGTCTCATGCCACGCATTCCTTAAGTGAGAGGTGGTATTCCTATATTGGAGCCGGGGTCCTGTCAGCTTTTGGCCCGCCTGCTCCTCTCACTCTCTCGGCAGGCCCGGGCGTGTTTGTCGACCACACACTAATGACACTTTGTTGGTGTATCCGAGGGAAAAATCTGTGGTATTCGTGGAAGACGCTTCTCGGATCGTCACAGATGTTATTTATGGATAGTTTGTAGGACGTTTGATTGAGATTATTTATAGCTCCCAGCAGCACTCCTCTACTCTCTGATCCAGCAAACATTTAGAAAAAAGGCTGGCCTTGTGATCAATCTGTTCTAGGTATGCAGTTGACGTGCAATTCATGTTCAGTGCACTTCAAAGAATTATTTTATTTTGTACAACAGTTAAAGGACACATAATAAGCTCAGTTTTATTTTAGGTTACTTCCAGAATAGGTTTACATACTTTAATGCTCGAGAAACACATCTGTTTTCTTCTTTCATTCTGTCCATTGCTGCAGCTCTGTATTCCCCCTCTGCCTGAAACAGCCTGTCTCTTTAAGGCCCCCCCTCCTGAATACCCAGTCTGCTCTTATTGGTCAGCTTACGCAAGCCTGTTCCAACACAGCTAACAACAACAGAGCAGCTGTGCTAATTCAGCTCTTTCATGCCAAAACTGGCATAAACTATGCAACTGTGTGATGTCACAAAGTCACAGAATTAGACTAACTGACAAGGCTTTTCAGGAGCAGTGTTTTCTGTGGGAGAGAGAAGCTTCTGTTGGTGCTTCGAACTTGTAAATGCACAAGAACCTTTTATAACACACAGAAGGAAAGGATAAAAAAGTATGTATATGTAAACGTATACTAGGTATCCTTTAATTGAACGCTAAACTAACAATGTTTCACTTATTATGTTTTTTTAAACGCATTATTGCAGAAAATAGGTGAAGAAATAGGAAAGTAATATAACAAACCTGTTTATTCTACAGCCAAGGTATTGTATTATTTCTTAAGGGCCTTGTTTTACAGTACTTATCTTCCCTCGTCATTTGTTGACGTTAGGTAACTAGTGACTTTGAAAGGTGAGTCTGCTGTAACTTTTTACTATACAACACACCCATTCAGAGAAGCCTCTCCTACCACTAAAAAAGGGCATGGACTCCAATAAAAAACAAATCTCTGAGCAGCGGTGGTGACATATGCAGCAGTAGCGTTATTTCTTAACAGGACATTTGACAGGTGAGAGCCAGAGGAAGAGGGGATGTTTGGTGTTTTATTTACTGCTTTGTTTTTTGGTTTGTTTTTAAAACAGAAAGGCCAGGAGAGACTATTTTGAACATTTTAAGTTCTCTGGATATACATTTTTTTTGTTGGTTTGTTGGTTCTGAAGGTTTTGTCTGTAGGATTTTGGAGGATAATTGCAGGAATGAGTTATGATCTCAATCATGTTAAATCCCCTCAAATTTTTGTTTTAACCTTTCTCAGTTTGTGTCCAACCTCATGTGTCTCTCTCTCTCTCTCTACAGTCTTTGACCTCACTGGACCTGGTGGAACTGATGTTTTTGGACTAACAATATGCATTCCAGTGTGGACAGACCAGCAAACAGAGGACCACCCCTTGGCAGCAACAACAATAACAACAACAGCAGTGAAAACAACGGAAACTCAGGTTCCCAGTATGCACTGTGTGCTCTGGGGGTCGGGCTCGTTGCCCTCGGCATTGTGATGATTGTGTGGAGCGTGGTACCTGCGGACGCATCTGTGAATAGCAGCAGCAGTTCAGGAGGACACGATGATACAAGTGGCAGGAAAAATAAAGCGTCGTCTGTGGCGTTTGTGTTGGTGGGATCAGGTGTCGTCATGCTATTGCTGTCCGTGTGTCTGGGAATGAGGAACAAACAGCGGGAGCAGATGAGGCTTCAGGAGGCCCAGAACAACGAGGGAGGGGCAGCGAGTGCGCATGAGGAAAGAGAAACGTGAGTTAAATCAAAGATTTCTAGTTAATCAACACCTGGGAATAAATAACCAGAGGAGACCATCAGAATAATTACATTTATTCAAGAAGATGAACGCTTTTTGTTGTTGTTACGCGTGTAGGCAGAACATTGACTTGACCATGCAAATTACCAATCTGGTGGAAGTGATAAAAAATTGATGATGGATTTGAAATGAAAATGACTAAAAATATTTGTATTTTAAGAGCATTATGAAAATCAGTGGTAAGATGGATAATCCATAAACTGTCTGACACTGTTTTTGTCAAAGTTGCATCACTGATGATCAAATTCGAGATCTGACACTTGGTTGACAACAGATTTAATTCAAGAGGCTAATAAATAATTCAGATGATCTATTTAGTAACTTCCATGCTGGTTTATTTTTTGATACACTGACATAGCTAATCAGGTCCATGCTCTTTTATGGCAGGCACTCAGGTCTAGATTAGTTCCCAGTATAGCGTGCGCATAATTGACAGTAATCACAAAGTTATTTGTGGTAAAACATTCTCATATACACTACTGGTCAAAAGTTTTAGAACAACCCCATTTCTCCAGTTTTTTTATGTTTTTTTATGGTAATTCAACCATTTTAAGTCCAGTGAATATCTTGAAATGGTACAAAGGAAAGTGCTGAAGTGCCAGAGGTTAAAAAAACAGGTAAGTATACCCAAAACTAAAAAAAAAAGTACATTTCAGAATGATACAAAAAGGCCTTTTTCTCAGGGAACAAGAAATGGGTTAACACCTTAGAGCTGTTCTGCAGCAATGGAGGTTGAAGAAGTGTTCAAACAGTGTTCTGCTGACCATATTTTCCCCTGAAAACAACTTGTTTCATTCAGTTTTTATTATTACCTCATTAATGTTGTAAATATTAAAATTTTGAGTTTGAATTTCTTCTACAAAACGACATAGTAAACAGTCGATATAGGTGTTATAATGTATTCCCTATGAATTAGCACTTAATACCACGCTTGGATAGTTTTTTTCAAGATCATCATATGTTTGTTGCATTGCTGTCCAGCGAGAACCACAGATCTCTAAAAAGTCAGCATGTCTTGAGCTCAGTGAAAAAGACTGTCCTATCCAAGAGTGTTTTTAAATAATTTATTTAGCCTAAGAAGTAGGAAAATATGCTCAACCCATTAAGGGATATGTCAGCCATCGATTTGTCAACATTTTGCAACTGACATGTAAAAGAAATTGGAATTTGAAAAAGTAACTAGTAACTAAAGCCATCAGACAAATGTAGTATGAAGAATGGAAACACTCAAAGTACAGGTACCTCAAATTTGTACTTAAGCGCAATGCTTGAATAAAAATACTTGGTTACATTCCACCACTGAGTGTGCACATAATACTTCACCTGTCATTCATATCTGCATGTTTCTATGAATGTCTGCAGGGCTGAGGAACAAGCCCAGCGTTACGCTGTACCATCGTATGAGGAGGCAGTAGGCAGTGGCCAGTACCCTGTCCGTCAGAGCAACCTGCGCCCAAGCAACTCCCAGCTACCTTCCTACGATGACTTGGTTCAAGTCGATGGCGTACAGTATGAATTCGAGGGGTCAGAGGTCACGACTCCTGGATTGCAGCTGGCTCCAGCTCCCACTGCTGCTGCTGCTTCCACATCAAATCGAAGACCTGGGAAAACCGGCCGCAAGCTCCTCCCTATCAAGATCCGCAGGATTAAATCGGAAAAGCTGCACATGAAAAACTTGGATAACTCTCAGCCAGCAGCTGGAATCAGCATAGAACCACTTACCCCACCGCCGCAGTACGAGGATAAAGTGCCACCGATTTAAGATCCAGCTGATCGTGTTTGAGACATTCTACTGAAACTCATGAAATAGTCTCTGAGGGGTCACACATCACCTTTTATGGACCCAGATCGACCTTGTTAAACCAAGACTTGAAGGTGGCTGTTTCTTCAGAACATTCTCAGTGGCACTTTGTTAGAAAATAACAGTATCTGTTTGAATTCATCATTCATGCAACATGGCTCCAAAGCACCAAACAGAGAAATCTTTGTTTTTTCAAATATTGGATCTCACTGGATCTCTGAAACAGAGACGAAAGTGACGGACATAGTTGCTGGATCCTTCCTTACTGTGACAGATTCTGTCGCGCTGTGACACTATGGGTGAAAAGCACATGCCAAATACAGTTTTCCTTTCTTGTCAAAGTATTTCTCTGTTTATGCTTTATCTTCATGTAACCCACTCCCCAGTGGACTGAACACGTGAGTTGAAGGTGGAAGAGATCACAGGACATCGATAAGGATTTGTGTGGACACTTGCAGGGCACTTGTGTTGTGAAGTAGCGGCTGTTTAGACAGGTTTTTTTCATCTGGGAGACTCTGGATTGTGACTGCCAGTGATTAACCAAACGTAGGCCCCATGGTGAGTGACTGAGCGTTGTGTAAACTCAACTTGATTGACCTGAGGTGATGTGATCTACTCAGAAACACTCCTTCATTGTCAACAAAATTGTCTCTCCTGGTCCTCCAGAGCTTTGCAGCAAATTGAAGACAATGTTTATTGGTGTTGCACAGAGCCCAGCCCCTGACCCGCTTCCATGTTAGCCTCTGTTTAACTTTCGGTTAAAATTGTTTATCCATCTCCTTGAAAAGCTAAAACACAGGTTTACGCTACATATTGTGAGATGAGGTCTTTGGACCAAACAATTTAGGAATCTCTTATTTTCAACCAAGATAAAACAGAGCTTTGTTAGCATTTATCAGCTACAGCTCCCATGACTCTCAGCCATAGGCACTCTACCAAAACCTAATAGGAAATGTATTGTTTAATGCTAACAAAATATCACTTGTTTTATCTTAGTTAGAATATCAAGACACTTGAATGTTATGGTCGAATACAGCAGTATATTTATTTTACAGAGGAGAGAGTCCCGGTTTTATGCTTCACTTCACGACAACAAATAAAAGAAACTCAGAATATTTATCTTCATCTGAGTAAACAAGCTGTTCTCGGAAGATAATAAAGTATTCAGAACACTGTTTGTTGCTCAGTCAGTGTATTCAGTCATAAAAATGAAGTAGTTTGTTTATTTTGTTAGAAAAGAAAATCACTCAATGAAGACTTTTCTCTTCTAAAAAAAATGTCTTCCCCAAAACGACATGGTGCACCTTTAGGACTGGTGGGACACAAGCTCGCTTGTAAATCGGAGTGCTACTTCAGCTGTTCATGATGTTAAGGGTGGTGACATTTCTTTACTGAGCAGGTCTCACATTGGTAAATTGCAGCTTTTAGAAACACAGCCCTATCTGCCATCAGCTAAACTTTTTGTCATGGCTTGCAGGTTAGCAAACAGCTGCCTAGCTACAACTAGCAGCTACAGAATTAAATCAGCATGACATTGTTGTCTTGTTTCCAGCTAACTGATAAATGTAGCTATAGTAATGTAGTATAATGTCTAATGTAGCTCTGCTTTGGATTCTACCAACTGCTGAGAAAATAGCTGAGTTTTTAGCCTGCTAAATGCACATGCAAATGAACTTGTTAAGCTTTATGATGCTTGGTGCTAGGGAGGCAGCACGTAGCGTAGGCTATCTGACATGTGTCATGAGATTCTGCTGTTAAAAAAAATTGTAATAGATTTAAATAGTGAATCGAAGCATTTACAAAGACAACCTCAAATGCCATCAGCTTATCATTTTGTCATGGCTGCCAAGTTGGCAAACAGCTTCCGAGCTACATCTAGCAGCTACTGAATAAAATTGGCACGACATTGGTGCCTTGTTTCGTGCTAACTGATAAATGTAGGGCCAAATTTAATGTGTTTTTAGAGCTGCTTTGGATCCCAACAAATCCTAAAAAGTATAGCTGTGTCTTAATCCTGCTAAATGCTTAATTCTCCTCACTATTTAGCTTGCTAAATGCTAAATGGTCCTCACAAAGAACATGTTTACTTTGGCTAAGGATTTAGCATTCAGGCTGAAATGTATATTTAAACCAATGGTCATCATGAAGGTCATCATTAGGTTGCTTTTTAAGAGCAACTAATTTCATGTTGCCTTCAAGGAGTGCTAATGCTAACTGACTGCAGCTCTGAGTTTGCCCTCCAGTCGTACACACTGAAGAGAAGTGTGTTTGTGTTCAGAACAACACTGCTGCTGCTGCTCGTGAAACATTTCAAAAGACGTACGACTGAACCTGAGCTCTAATGTGTTCCCCTCGGTGCAGTTGTCGCCATTCGTCTGTATGAGAGCGTGGATAGCTGCAAGCGTCGCCCCGTAGCCATGGTGAACGCCGCAGAGCTGTGAAGGCAGCAGTGTTGTCTCCGCTTCTCTCTGGGGTTGTTTTTGTTCTTACTCGCGATGACCAACAGAAAGACTCTTTGACTGTGCAGCTGCACCATAATAACTGCAAAACTGTTGCTCACTCGCTTACTCATCGCCATTCCTTGTCTTGCAACCCAGTTCTCACTTTGATGTATGCAGGCGACTCTAAGGTGTCTTTAGGGGGAATGTTTGAGTTCTATCACCATACTTTTTTTTTTTTTTTTTTACCAAATAGGCCGTCAACAAACTTTTCTTTCTCCTTCAGGCTAGATGCGTTTAGATATGAAGAGCAGAATCCACGTGGAAGATTTTATAACTGACTTCATCCCCCAGTCCTACACTGTCTACTTGAAGTCTAACTCAGTGTAGTTAATGCCACTCAATCATTGTCAGCTGGTTTTGGTGTATGTTGATAGGTTTTCTGTTAAGCCTGAAGACACAAAGTCATTGAGTGACTTCAGGTTTTGTGATTGGTTCACAACAAGCTGCAGTGTGCCAGCATGACTCTGACTCATTTTTAAAGTTGAAACTTTCCACACAATGTATTAAGTCTTTATTTTTTTGTCATGTTCAGTGCTGCAGACAGAGTCGTTGTACCTCACTTACAAAAGGGCCGGTGACTACATGATTGATTTCATTATTATGTGATCCAAACGTTTGACATTGATAAAAAAAAAAACTGAGTGTTTTGATGTAGCAGTCACTTTCTGTCTAAATTGCATGAGTGCCAGAAACATGCTGTTTGTTGTCCGTTTCCTTCATTGTCGCCTTTTTTATGAATCTATATTTCTTTTATATGTACTGTGAAAACATGCTTTTCTATGATAACTCTTATTTTCTATTTTCTATTTTTCTGAAGAGTGAAAAAGTATATCTCATGAATATTTTGTGAGAAATAAAAGGAAGTATTTGTTAATAAACCCAACGTTTAAGATGTTTCCTTTATCTGAGGACAGTACAACTATGTGTTGACTCAAAAGTCGTAATCCATCCAGTTTTCTAACTTCATCACTGTATCATTTCTTAGTTAATATGCAGCTCCAGTATTAAAAGCCGAAGGTGAGTCAGACATATGGATACTATCTGGTTGGTAAAGGTTTTTTGTTTTTAAGTGTGAAGGACATGGACAGTACCATAGCCTTACTCGTTTGGACTGATAATTTCACTTTTACTATTCAGTATTCAGTATATAAATTAGACAATACATGATCAATGAAATATGTTCTTATTACCGACGAAAGTACTTCAACATCCTCTCCAGTAGTTGGTCATAACCTGCAAAGGAAACAACAGACGACACAGTTCTAACACTTCCTGGGTTTTGGTTTCTTGAGGTTACATTGTTTATGCTGGCGTGTTAATAACAAAATGAAAATGTTCCTCACTGTGTTTATCCAGTCGATGTATGTGCTTGCGTAAAGACAGCTGTCTTCTGGAGGACGTTGAAGCTCTGACCAGAACAAAAAGCTCACCATACCATGGACGTTCCCAGGAGCCATCCTGGTTCTGGACAATTTAGGACATTCAGCTCTCCCTGTGGGTGAGCACACACACACTATTGGCTAGCTGCTTACGTACAGACAGTAAGGAGGAATGACTACTAGTGTTCACTTAGTCATGCTGAATTTACCTTTTACACCATTTGAAAGTGAAACAATTCGCTTGTATCATCCCTGAGTCTTTTACACTGTGATGGATGGAAATGTTACAGCCAGACGAGCACCAACTGTCGGAAAGAAGCAACTTGGGTAAGAAACAAGATTTTACTCGGAGCGAGGTTCACTTGGGGAGACAGGCGGGGTGCTGAATGGAGATAAAGTTTGCAGTTACAGACGGTGTTCAGAGTAAATGGTTAGAGGACAGCATATAATACCAAACCAAATGACTGCATGGGATGTCTCATGATCTGTATAACTGCAAGACAGCTACATTGTTTAAACTGGATTGTCTTTTTTTTCTTTTTTTTTTTACAGTGTTTCAATCCAAACCCTATTGAAATGTTATATCCTATCGTTTATAACTGTTTAGGACAACTTCACAGACAGCTTTATGGCTGGCAGAGTCTCCGTTATGTTGCAACTTCTAACTGAGCTTAAACACAGTTCAGTTGCATAAAAGTGTGTCCCTGAAATTCCTGTCAAAGACAGGAAGCTCACAGGAAAGTCACGTTAAAGGTGTTGCAATACGTGCTCTCTATCAGATAACCAAAAGGCAGTAAGCTGAGCAAAATCAAAGTCAGGTAGACCTAATGTTAAACCTAATAAACTGAGAAACCAATAAATCTGAAAGGAAAAAAAAAAAACAGGAAAACCTGAATAATGATAAATTAAACTTAATAAACCTGATAGACTAACTGCCTGCCCTTGCTCACTTTACCCGAGCACAAGATAGTAACATCCTCCTTCCAGCAGGCCCAACACACAGGAAGACACTGTCTCTGGTTACTCCTAACCAGCAGACGACATGTGAACAGGCACCAACACACAGACGCCTGTACTGTGTTGTCTCAGTGCATTATGGAACACTGTCCGTTTGAGTGTGAGTGCCCACAGGGCGAGTGTACTGCCGGGAAACACTGAGTACAGAGTGAGTCATCTGGCTTATTCGCTGATAACAGTTGTGATTTGCGGTGTAAGGCAGCGGGTCAAGTATATTCTAATGGACATGAAGAACTGTTTGTAGCAAAATGGAACTATGAGGAGGTTTATGAAAATCTGTTAAATTGTGGTGAAGACAAAGGATAGCAAGCAGAATTGAAGCTACTGTTTGTTTTCTTCCCAAGATCTCCTCGAACGCTTTCAGTGACCCCGGCTGGTTCTCATGCTGGCCGTTTCCATCAGATGTCATGCTCAGGCAGGGGAGCTGGAATGCTGGGGTTATGTCATGCTGCTGAGTTGCAGGTCGTATAAATGCAAGTCAAATTGTTATCATTTCATCACATACAGGTTGAGTAGCAGCTGAAAACGTATAGGACAATAAAGATCTGGAGGGACATCGGGGCCATAATTCGAGGTAAGACTACATATTTGAAAACCCGTTAGCTGACGCTAGCACTCAACCGCTCTCTTGCTTGCATTACCTTCCAGGCTTAAAGAAATGTGTCCAGCATGTGTTGATATTTCAGAACTAAATAATTAATTAATCAAATATGCTGTTATACCCGTTATCACTCTTCGTTGTATTTTCGTTTTTATTTTCAATCAATTAATCTGGAAGCAGTGAAATGAAGACAAAGTGTCAGATTCCCTACCTTTATAGGGCTTACAATCTGGAACACAGCAGCGCCACAGTTTAGCTTCCAACCCTAAGCGTGATGTCAGAGGAAAATGGCTGCTGAGTGAATATGGTGAACAGTATTTTGACTCCTTTTTTAGTGTTTTTAGGCGAGGGTGTTGGTCAGAATGAAGCCTGGCAACAACAAAAACAAAACCCAAATAGTTCATTACATACTTTTTTTTTTTTTGCAAATTCACCTTACCCCACCCCGCAACAATTCAATTCAATTAAAAAAATGCTATTTGTCCCCAGGTTGCGATTAAAACACCTTAGAAAGAATAACAAATTGTATTTCCGATATATGAGTTGCTTCTACACTGACCTGATGAGCCACAAAACGTGATAAAATACCCTCTGGGGTGCCCTTTAGCAGCAAAAACAAAATGAAGTGTCCCTTTTGCCCAGACTGAAACCCCGAATTGGGCGTTAGCCACAGGTTTTATGATCATCAGACATTATAAATCTTTACTGCTGAAGTGCATTTTCCCAGCATTACAACTAAACAGCAGATTAGATAGCTTAAAGGGACCAGAGAAAGAAAAACTCACAGCAAATCATCTAGCGTGTTTAAATATTAGCACTTGCTTAGTTTATTTCTGTGTTTACAGATGCTTCCGACTGCAGAAAACTGGACTATAACCATATAAACAGAGGTTACATACCAAAGTTATTTCCCCACATACTTTCTCTCCATCCAACAACTAGCCCGAGAGAGAAAGTGCTTCCTCTGGGCTCATCCGTCTCAGAGGACAGTTCCCGCCCCTTACTGTAAATAATATTTGTCACCAAATTATGCCACATAAACTCCCGTCAGCGTAGGCGGGGTTAGAAAATAAACTGAACACCTCCCAGCTTTGCGAGGAAAAAGAGGAAGAAAAGCGAGGTTACTTGTTGTGAGCAATGCAGAGGAGAGTGTGAAGTCGATGTGCTGGTACGCTGAAGTGTCCTTTTGTAGCACTGAATGTTACTGAAAGTTACACGATGGCTGTTTGACATCACCAAATCAATTTATTCCTAACAAAAATGTGTCAAATCATATATTCTCTTCTCATCATTTCAACTTTTTGTAGCATAATTAGATAAACATGACTTTTTATCAACTAATTTTCCACTTTTTAATATCACAAATATCAAGGCTATATTTTCATCAATTTGCATGGGCTTGGCTTCCAAATATTGCTTCCAAATATATCTACTTTAGGCTGCGCTGTACGACAAGCCCCTCACATGTCCATAATGTGTGACATCCTGACGTCCCCGTAACTTTATGATAAAGTTATTTTAAATTAGTTAATTCATTCATTTGATGCGTGTATTATTATTTTCATTATCGTTATAACATTATTATATATCACTGTTCGTGGCAGCGCTGGTAGAGATATTGGTTACAATGGTAGTAGTGGTATTATTGACAACACCCTATAAACTCTATAGATGGTAGAGTACACACCCTGAAAGGAAATGACCTGTACTCAGTGTTCACTGTGTGTTCACTGTATTCGCTTGTCGAACGTGGTTTTGTCCTCTCTGTGTTTTGTCTCGCAATAAAAGTGAAAAACAAGATTAGGCCGATCATGTGATCATATCTCAAACAATCTACTGAGACTCCTGGAATTGTCTCTGATCACCTGTTGTGAACCTGGAGTCAGTGTCAGTGGCACTTTGTTATAAAATATGGTGACTTTTCAAATTCACCACTGATGCCATGTCAATCCAAATCACTGAAGAGAGAAACCTTTGTTTTTTGTTTTTATTTTGGATCTTACTGGATCTCTGAAACAGATACAGATGGATAGTGACAGACACAAACATAGAAAGCACTTTAACAGCCTCTTCAGTAGTTGGTCATAACCTGCAGAGGAAGCAACAGAAGACACTATGGCTGGTCTGACTGGTTTCTTGAGGTTACATTGTTTATGCTGGCATGTTAATCACAAAATGAAAATGTTCCTCACTGTGTTCATCCAGTCGATGTAGGAGCTGACTTGTGTAAAGACAGTGGGCTTCTGGAGGACGTTGCAGCCCTGACCAGAACCGAAGCTCACCACACCGTGGACGTCCCAGGAGCCATCAGGGTTCTGACAATTCAGGGGGCCACCGGAGTCTCCCTGTGGGTGAGCACACATACTGTTGACTAGCTGCTTATGTACAGACAGTTAGGTGCAATTTTACCAGTGTTTTCCTTTACACCATATGAAAGTGAATCTGTAAACTACTTTATCTTCTTTTACACTGTGATGGAGGGAAATGTAGCAAATAACATTACTAACTGCCACCATTGCTTTTAATTACAGCTGCACCATAAGATTACTCTTCCTTGTTTTAACTCACATTACATCCGGCAGTGACGCCGTCACCTCCGGCACAGACCATCTTGTCTGTGGCCAGGACGCTCCACCAGTCAGGCTGTGAGCAGATGTCGTGGCCAACCACTGGCAGGAAAGCCTGCTGCAGGACATCAGCCAGAGCACCACCAGCTGTCGGGATGGTATCGCAGTGGTAAGAAACAAGACTTTGCTTTGAGGGAGGTTCACTTGAGGGACAGGCTAGCTGCTGGATGGAGATAATGTCTGCTTAAGCCCCATTGATACACCAAACGTCATGTCTATGAAATAATTGAACAGCTTGTCTTGAGTCTTCCACGAGACGAGGGGGCTGTATTGCTAAAGCCATTGGCCTGCTAGCATCGCAATAAATCACAGGTAAAGTGCAGCCAAAATATTAATGCTAGCTGGACACGGTGAGTACTGGGCCCTGAGCCAAAGTACGTGTAGCTCAGCATTTAACACAGAAGCACAAAGCACACAGCCCCTGAACTACAGAACGAGTGAGACTCTCCTCCAGATATGGCAAAGTCTACTGCTTAATAAACAGGATGATGGTTATGACACATTTTTCTAACCTATGTGGTTCTAAAACATTTCCGGCTTCGACCTCAATATTTGCCCTGAATGTGACTGACAGGTGCAACAGAAACTGCGTTGGCACCACTCAGCTGGCAATCAGTAAATCAACGTGGGAAAAAATGTGTAATGCAGACTGACGATGAGTCATTCTGCCGAGGTGTATACACTCACTGGAGAGTCGACCCCAGCCGGTGACATAGCAGGGAGCCCTGTGGGGCAGGACGACGCCCCCGTCTGGGAGGCAGGCGGGCATGATGGTGTCCGAGAAGGTGACGGAGGAAGACAGTTTGATCAGGGCAATGTCGTTACTGCAAACATTTAGGAAGTAGAATAAAAACATGGTTTATGCTGTAATAATGTTTTGCTACATCGACTTCATCTTTTGCTCGTGAGGTAAGACTGAGCTGTGTGGGGCAGCCGTTGCTGTTACCGGCTGAGCAGGATGTTGTAGTCCTCATGAGAGATGATTGCAGCTGCCCTCAGGGCGACCGAGCCCTCCTCGCTCGTCTTCAGGCTGTGTTTACCCAGCTCCACTCTGTAGTTGTAGCGGTCACTGTGGCGTAGCAGATGACATGGTGTTAGGGGGGGATTGGACAGTAGCACTGACTCTTCTGCCTGTGTGTACAACACTGTTATTAAGGTGGCGGTGGCTTGCAGATGCTTAGCAGTCCTGTAAAGGTAACATATGGTTGTTTGGGTGAGCAAACCCTGCACTGCTGGTTTCTCTACGTGGTGGCCATTGCTGCTGATTCTAGAAGAATCAGCCTGTTCTTTTGTTCATTCTCAAGATGAGTGTGAGATGACTCCTCAGTCACAGGCATAGCTAAATGCATCATCATTTCCTGTTTGACAGAGCAGTATTTCTTGCCAGAGACAGTTTGTTTGGATAGTGCATAGTAAATATGAGTGCTCTCGTGAACTTGAATCGGCTGTAGCTCAGGAGGTAGAGCGGGTCATCTAGTAATTGGAAGGTCACTGGTTCAAATCCTGGCTCCCCCTAGCTGCATGTCGGAGTGTCCTTGAGCGAGATACTGAACCCCAAATTGCTCCTGACGAGCACTTGGAATCTTGCATGGCAACCTCTGCCATCAGTGTAGTTAGTGAAAGAATTTGTAAGTCGCTTTGGATAAAAGCATCTGCTAAATGCCCTAAAATATAAAGTAAATCACTACTGAGTCTAAATGGTTGATTAACAAAAGAACAAGTTTTTCTTTTTCTTTTTCTTTTTTTTTACAGTAATTGTACAAAACTGTTATATATCATCAATCTCCCAATTGTATGTGTGAGCTTTTCAAAAAGTTTAGTAATCAGGGTTTGTGCAGATGCTGGAAATCCTGAAAAAATGCTTGAATTTTGGATTAAGATGCCTGAAATTCCAACTGCATTTGAGTACCTTAACTTAATAGAATAGAATATGCCTTTATTGTCACTATAAACATGTACAAAGAAATTGTGTATAGATTGTTTTATATTGTTTCAGCCGGGCGATATAGGATGCCAAGTCTATTTACAGCCAGGTGACACATTTTTTTTCCTATTTTTGGGGATATATATGTATATAAATATATAATTTACCACAGATGCAAATTGCTGGAAAAGATAGAGAACACTTGTGTAATTGTGATTATTTTTGGCAGCCTGAGTTAAACGTACTTGATGCAGTGTGCAGCAGTGAGGACCCATTCAGAAGAGATGAGGGTGCCTCCACAGACGTGCTGCCAGCGCCCACTGCTGTCTGATTGGAGCGAGATCTGAGAGGAGCCCAGCAGAAGATAAGGGCGCATTACTACACAACAAAATGTCTCTCCAACGCCCCACAAATCCAGTTCATCCCTCATCATCCCTCTATACATACCTGCTCCTGGATCAGAATCAGAGGTTATCACAAGATTCAGAGAGTACAATTGTAAAGATAGGTGACACCTTTTCTATCTGAAGTGGTAAAATGAAAATGTAGTGTTGTCATCGTGGATATATTTTTTGCACATGAGGAGCAGACCTCACCTGCCAGGGCCAGCTGTGAGGTCTGACGTCCTCTCCCGCCACCACCCTGCTCAGCACAGGAGGGAGAGTGGGAAGGCCACATCCACAGGCTGGGATGAAATGATAACGTATATTGTGAATACAGATGTTCCAATACCATTTGCTCCTTACAGATTCCAATGCTTGGATGTGACAGGACTGCTTTAATTGTTATGCGGCCTGGCTCAGGTGAAACAGTTTGTTAAACATGAACAAATGTGCACAAAAAATGTATGCAATTTCAATTCCTAACTAAACCTTTCCTCTGCTTTTTTGCAGCCAGTAAGGCTCTCCTCTGCAGCAGGCACAGGAGAGGTGACCTCTGAGCAGAACAGAGTTGGGAGCAATTTGACAATGATTACGCATTAAACATCCACCTTTACCAGGTTACTAAAGTAACTAATACTCCACTGAGTAATGTTTGAGAAGAATACTTTGTACTTTTACTTAAGTATTATTTTAACACCAGCAGTTTTACTTGTGAGTACAAACTTGCCAGTTTTTGATTACTTACAGGACAGAATGGACAACAATTCTTATCACCCTCTGAAAGACTTACTTGGAACTAATTATCTGGACTGTATTACAGCAAATGCATTTAAAGTTCCTCGGAGAGGAGAGTGAATCCGTCTTACCGCCAGCTACCAGAAACGTCAGCACCAGCAGGCTCCTCATGACCACAGAGTATGTGACGAAGGCCGAAATTTAATGTTAAGAAGAGGCTTGTATTTATACTGTTTGATAGTAACTTCCAAACAGCGTATAGACTTTCCTGAGAAACCGGGGTTAACGTGCAGAAGAACAAACAAGTGGTTTGAAGCTGAGGACGCGGCATGTGGTTGGTGATAGGGTTTTCCCATCACCGCTCCCATCTGCGAACACTGGACCCTCCTCTGCTGTTTAAGAATCACTTACAAAACTTGAGGCTCAGGATTCTGTTGTACTTTATTGCTTTACTTTTTTTATAAACATAGGCTTCTGCCTTGAGGACTAAGACAAAATATGAGCCAAACAGTGAAAATCTTGACACTTTATTTTATTTTATCAACAGTTCCACATTTTATTTATTGGATATGTGCATGTGGCGGCTTTGGTCCTGAAAGCCTGTCGTTTCAATAAGCCACCATTTTCTGTGGAGGAGAAGATAGAGACATGTTAGATTAAGTCCATCATGTTTTAAGCAATAAGACATCGATCATTTGTTTTAAACGGTTCATCTTCTTTCTATTCTTATCATTGAAATAACACAACTAAAAATGTAACAGTTGTAGTTTTTCAGCCTACAATCTCTGAGGTGTTTCGGTGAGAGGTTCGGGGGCTTACAGAGTTGATCCAGTCGACGTAGGAGCTGACTTTGGTGAAGACGGTGGGCTTCTGCTTCAAATTGCATTTGAGCCCGGAGCCGAAGCTGACGATGCCGTGAACCTCCCAGGAACCAGCAGCGTTCTTGCAGTTCAACGGGCCGCCAGAGTCTCCCTGATTCACGGGACAGAAAACGTGATCAGTGTGCAAATTCAACCAACCAATAAGTACGTCTTCTAACCCTTTAAAGACACTCGGCTAGTGTTCTCAGTGTAAACTGTCCTCTGAAATAAAAAATGTCACTCACAAATAAAGGAGAACGTTTTCTGACTTTTTTCTGAACAGGTATTGACACTATCGATGACTCTGTAGATTATTTTCTCCATTAGCCGATTCATCATTTGGTCTATAATATATGACAGATGTTAAGGAAAGACTAGTGTCACTTGATGTCAGAAGGCATTGATGCTACAGTATGATGTCTCATTATGTGTCATTATTTAAATCAGACTCACATTACAGCCAGACACGACTCCATCTCCTCCTGCGCAGACCATGGTGTCCTTCACCTGGAAACCCCACCAGTCAGATTTGGTGCAGGTGGCGTGGTCCACCACGGGCAGGAGGGCCTGCTGCAGGATGTCAGCAATGGGACCTCCAGCTGTGAGAAGGAGAGATGATAGAATGCATGCTGGAGTTCAGTTCAGGTTAAAGACAAGTGACAGATAATTATATATATTTATATCAAAAATCTACAGTCTACATATATTTACATGTATGTTCATGTATATACTGTAAACTATCGGTCGAATGATTGTTACCCTGGCTTGGCCAATCAGGCTCACTATTTAACATTTTCTGATTGTCAGAATCAGTGTCTTTTTATTATCAAATAGTCTGCTTTGGCTCTGCAAAGTAACAAGTTATTAAATACATGCCGTGGAGTACAAGTTGAATATTTCTCTCCAAAGTGCAGCAGAGTGGAAGTATGAAGTAGCAGAAAATGTCTATTATTGTCAAATACTACAGTTAGACTGTGTACCAACCCAAATATTAAGAAACTGACCAGCTCAGTTGCAAGTGACAAAATGTCTTACTGCTGTAACACACATAGCAAACCGGTTCGGCCTCAAACTGAGGGAGGAGACTGTGCACTCACTGTACAGGCGGCCCCATCCGGTGACGTAGCAGGGGAAGTCATGGGCGAGGGTGGCACCAGCAGCAGGGACACAAGCAGCGATTATGGAGTCAGAGAAGGTGACGGGGGACTCCAGCTTGATCAGGGCAATGTCATTACTGCAGATGAAACACACACACACACACACACACACACACACACACACACATACACACACGTTGAGAGTCGTCATAGACCGAAATAATCGCATCCTTTTGATTTTCTTGCAGTTCATATCCAAGTAATTTTTTACCGGATGAACAAGGGGTTCCACTTCTCGTGTACGATGATGCTGGCAGGGCCCATGAACAGAGCGCTGTCCTCCGTCTGCACCAGGTTGTGTTTACCCATGGCCACCCTGTACTCCCTGCCACTGCTGCATGTTGACAGAGAGGATTTAAAGCAGTGATGTATGACCTCAGACTTCAAACATTAAATTTCTAGATATTAAAAAACGACCACTAGTCAACGACCAACCATGGTGTCTGTGAATGCTACTATATATATGTATATATTTGTGTCAGTGTTTCATTATGTTAACCTGTCATGAATTGCTGTTGGGCTCCACTGTTTCTTACCTGATGCAGTGAGCAGCGGTGAGGACCCACTGGTTGGAGATCAGAGTGCCTCCACAGGTGTGTCTCCACTCGCCCTCTCTGTTGTACTGGAGGGAAATCTACAACATACACGTGAACATAATCAAGAGTTTTACCTTAAAAGTTTTACTGGTCATGGCTCAGACATATTATTTCCTCCGTTTTCTAGTGATAACGAGACAACCAATCATGAGAAAATTACTTCATAAGAATGGACCATTATATACACAAAGTGTGCTCTGTGTGAGTTTGGTTTATTAAAGGCTACTCCTTGGTCTGACATTTTTCAGCTTTGATCTGCTGCTATTGTTGTTAATGTTGTCACGAATGCACACTGGCACGGCACTCCTGATCTAATAGACATTAAGCTATAAGGAATAAGAGGGAACAATCTTTGGTTTCTCTCATGCACTGTTCTACAAAGCTCAAGATCTCAAGAAAATGATCTCATGATCTCAGGAAAACAACACTTATCATTCCATGATAATAGCATAGATCATTTGTGGTCTCAAGAAAACAAATACAATTTAAACCATTATCACCGGAAAACAATTTAATATTACTTATATATCTATATCTATTGTATTATGGCTTATCTGTGTCTGCCCTCAAAGACTTGCAGGAGCTGCTCCCCATTCTATCTTTTTCTTTTGGTATTCATTATATTCGTACTTACTTTTGACTTTTGCCAAATCTCAAGTCAGAACTGTTTTTTTTTTTACTTTCTAGAAGTTTGAATTCTTCTTTCTTCTTGTTGTCTTTTTATCGTTGTTCTACATTTATTTGCCTTATTTAAAGCATTTTGAATTGATTATGTTCTGACTCCACATCGCTTATTAAAACGTTTTTAGTCTGCACTCTACTTGTCACATACTGCACTGTATATCTTAGCTATATGCCTACAATGCATTTAACTCTCTTGAATGTCTGCCATCTGAAAAAGTGTTTTTTCAGACAGCTGATGTCTTGTTTGCTGAGCTGAAACTCCTCACTCAGCACGTTTTACCTGCCAAGGCCAGCTGTGAGCATTGACATCCACTCCTCCAACCACCCTGCTGGTCACCAGAGGGGTGACGGCTGGCTGGCCGCACCCATAGGCTGAGGGGACAGACGGAGACAGACTCTTTTAAAAAAAAAAATGCGAAAGGGCGCGCACAACTGTAAAACTGCATTCAGCTGGTAGACAGAATACTGTAACAGTGTTGTGTATCAAAGATCCTTACCGCCTGCAACAAAGAGAGCGAGAACCACAAACTTCATCATGGCTGAATCTCCACAAGTTTGCAGCAAAACATCTGATATATTTATACCTCCCACAATATTATGCAACTCACAGAAACTGGATCGAATTCGTGGAAATTTTTGCACCTTTGATGAATCTAAACAACTAGGTGGAGTCAAGTGGACATCAAAACATCAAAATGGCCATAGATGACCCGGAAAACTGGGTCAAGGTCGGTGTGACCTGGAGATATAAGTCTGTTCGTTTTTTAACATCAAGAGCTGGAGTTGACACAAAGACACATGCTCCTTATCAAATGTAGCCCTCTCTCCTCTTGATTTCCTTTTATAGAGAAATCTATCTGAAATTTCTATTTCTCAAGAAAACGCTGAATGTTTACCTGTGCAAAGTTGTGAGTAGAGCTTTCTGTGCCACCCTTTGCTGTCGAATACCAAATACAAGACCTTGAAATACTTGAAATACTGAATTGTACTTCTACCTTGCATATATTTACCAAAAAGCTTTTACCAAAGGTTTGGTTGCATTATCTGCTCTAACAATGATCACACAATGATTCCTCTGCGGTGATCCACTACCTCCTGGATCGTAGTAAAAATATTGCTGACTAAATATGTGATAGTACATAAATGTTGGCAGCGGTTCAAAAAAATCTATAAATAACATTTATTACCTATAATTACGGCTACAAAACAACCATGTTTTTTTTGCAGTATTTGCAGTGTTGTGTGTCTCTGAACCATGCACTGAAACAGATGTTGGATTTGTAAAAAAAAAAATTGCTCACATATCTACAATATATAAAAGCACACAAGCACACTTTGTTAGTTCTTGGATTGTTATTATTCATATGCAAAATGAAGAGTACATGTAACACACAATTTCTGTTGACCTGAGCAGAAACTGACTGCTGTTGTAAAAGTGAACTTTGTGTATGTTCTCAATAGGTTTGTACTTTTATATTCTTTAAGAGAGACCACAAGAGTGCGAACATCATCTTTTACGTAAAATGGAAAGACCTGACTGACTCAGGTCCCTGTGAGACACCTGTAAGGTTCACACAGAGGTTGGCTCGGGGCGATAAGGTGTATTTGGGGATATCTGTGGTCGCTTATCTCCAAGGTTGATTTATTTTTCCTACCTACTTTTCCCTGGCCAACCTGAGGCAAATGTTGAGCAACACATGCGACGCCTTTAAACAGGTCTGTAAAAGCAGTATATAAAGAGGAGCAGATCCCCCAAACTTCTGCAGAAGACAGTCACAATGAAGTTCGTGATCTTGGCTTTGTGTATCGCTTGCGGTAAGTTGTGATACTTTTCTGATCAGTCCATTAAATGTGTTCTTCTCTACACGAGGAGCTGCAGAAATCTATATCTGACTGAGTACATCGAGTTAGACAGAGTCGCATTTAGTGCTAAAAAAACATTACTTTTGATAGAGAAAGAATACACGTTTGAATTACTGCTGATGTTAAGGCACCATTGTAAATCCCCATATTCCATACTGTTATTTCTTAGCCTACGGTTGTGGGCTGCCCACCTACCCTCCCGTCCTCACCAGGGTGGTTGGTGGAGATGATGTCCGTCAGAGCAGCTGGCCCTGGCAGGTATGCCCCTCTAATATACTTCTCCTTTTGATCCTGTGTTGTCTCTCTTTTTCCTGAATTCATAAAACATCTATTCCTCCTCAGGCATCTCTGCAGTACCAGAGTGGAAGCAACTTCTACCACACCTGCGGTGGCACCCTGATCAGCAGCCAGTGGGTCCTCACTGCTGCTCACTGCATCGGGTAAGACTGAACAAGAATGTACAATCAAGAGGGTGTATGAGGCACAAGGGACTCAGTCGATGCTAAAACGTATGTTTCTTAGTGTCACCGTTTTTATTCCCCCTTTTGTGCAAGGAAACAAAGGTATTGTCGTTTTAAAACATCACTGAAGTCTTTCAGATGTGTGACTCCGTGAAGTAGTGTGAGGTCACAATGTCACGTAATCAAAGGTGAGATTACTGATGAGACATTCAGGAGCAGTGTTCTCTGTGGGAGAGAGGAGGCGGGAACTCTGACTTTTTTAACGTTCAAGATCTTTTACGTGCACAAGAACCTACAACACATTATAGGAAAGGAAAATACAAAAACGCACAATAGGTCCTCTTTCAGAGTGAAATAAATACTGTGTGTTGTAGGAGTAGTCCTCTAGTAATGTAATGGCAACAGAAGTAACTGTATTGGTACATGTTGTAACTAAGTTCGGAGTTTTTTAAAGAGACTCTTCGAATAGATCCCAGATCGAAGCAACTCTGACCCGTGTTTCTGTGTTTTATTGTGGCCAAGCAGCAGTCGCACCTACAGAGTGTACCTGGGAAAACACAGCCTGGACACCAGCAATGAGGGTGGTTCCGTCGCCATCAGCCCCTCCAAGATCATCGTCCATGAGAACTGGGACTCTTTCAGAATCCGGTGGGCTCAGTCATTTCCCTTCATCCTGACTGCTGATATAGGTGTACCCCAGCTCTTTGCATTCTGTTTCTAAATGTGTTGTTTGCATTCACACTCTAGTAACGACATTGCCCTGATCAAGCTGGCCAATCCCGTCACCTTCTCTGATTCTGTCAAGGCTGCCTGTCTTCCCGCCTCTGGAGACGTCCTGCCCAACAACTCTCCCTGCTACGTGACTGGCTGGGGTCGTCTCTGGAGTAAGTTCTACCCACCAAAGAAAAAAAAGAAACTGGCTGGCGAAATTATTACCCTGCTGTATCTTTGATGTTGTATTATATTATCTGAAAATCCTAACAAAACTTTTTGAGCTTTAAGAAGCTTGAATTCAAAACGGCAGCTCATGAATGGAAACTGGCTGAGTTTTTAGAATGGTATCAGCCTTGAATAAGGTAGTCATGCCTCCAGCCCTGAATCTAACTGCTCTCTTTTCTTCTAAAGCTGGAGGTCCTCTTGCCGACATTCTGCAGCAGGCCCTCCTCCCCGTGGTCGACTACGCCACCTGCAGCAGGTATGACTGGTGGGGCAGCCTGGTCACCACCAACATGGTCTGTGCTGGAGGAGACGGACAGCTGGCTAGCTGCAACGTGAGTCTGATTTTGTTTCATATTACAAACCTTCGTACGGTTTTATCTAAGTTCCTGTAAAACTAAATCCCAGCCTTACACTCACATCTGTCTCTGTGTTCCATTTCAGGGAGACTCCGGTGGTCCCCTGAACTGCCAGAGCCACGATGGCTCCTGGGAGGTCCATGGTGTGGTGAGCTTCGGCTCCAGCATGGGCTGCAACTACGCCAAGAAGCCCTCCGTCTTCACCAGGGTCAGCGCCTACATGAGCTGGATCAACAATGTAAGTGAAAAAAAAACCCTGATTGTAAAAGATTAGACCAAATGATCTTGTGACTTTCTTTCTCTCTGGAGATTGAGCCCCTTGCTGTTGACTGTTGACTGCAGGGGTTTTATTTAAAAGGATGAATAAACATAAAATTGGTAATCCTCCAGAAATTATTAAATTAAATCATACAAATGATTAAACACCACTGTACTCTTCATCTCCATCTAAATTGAACTGCTCAGAGGAGTAAAGAGTTGCTGACACTCTGATGCCTTCTAGTGGAACATTTTAAAACATTATCTCATCTCTCTTTTTTTTCCAGGTGATGGCCTCCAACTAAACTGTGGATTGGTTTTTGTCATTGTTGCTGCGCTTTGAGCATCAAGTAAAGAATGTAGTGGATAAACCAGTGTCTTCTGTGTTTTCTTCATCAAACATCAAACCTATGTGTTGGTTCGACAGCAATCACACAATAGTCTTGACGGAAATTTACAGGCTTTGTTTGAATGTAGTTGTATGTTAGTGATGATCATCTCTCTTATTACAAGCCTTCTTGGAAAATGATGAGGTTCCTTGACCTCTATTAGTGTTTGTACAGCTTTTAAAGAGTCAAATTACAACACTTTTCCATCACTTCCAAGGTGCTTACAACATTTTCTAAACTCTCCAAAACTTTATCATCACATCTAAATTCCTATAGAAAAAACACTGCATAAAAAAAGTTCACAAAATTCCTTTGTAACCACAGCAATCAATGTGTGTTGTCACTCAGTTTTTTTAACAAGCTGTCCATGTGATTGATTGCATGATTTCATCGTGACCTTTCAACACCAGGAGACAAACAAAAAGGACAACAGGATTGTTTCCTTTCAACTATCAAAAGATTTTTTAACATTCATGCATATTCCTGTCCTTGAAAAAAAACAACTAAAATTGAGCATTCGCTAAACTTTCAAGATGTTGCACAACACTGTGCTGGAAATGTTACAAGCGTTTTTTTGGATTCCACAGACAATAGAAACATGGATATGAAAAGAGTGAAAGCAAAGCTTGATGCCATCAAAACACTGAGGTTTGAAAGTAAACAAAAAAAAAACATATTTGGGCTCATTTCAACTGCATCATTTTCTGAAAATAGCAAATCACATTAGGCCTGCATGTGAAAAGACAGAGCACACAAACATACAGATCTGCATCAGAAAGATCTGTCCAACAACCTCTCTTTGTTCTCGAGTCTTGTCACTATATTATATGAATAAACTGATTGCATGTCATTGATAATGCATTTATGGTATTGCTTTGACCACAGACGGCCACTAGATGTCCCTGTAGACAGCAAAAATGTTATATCAAAGAGTTTTGATATAACAAGAGGTTATCCCCTCACTCACTTCCAATGTTAACAAATTCCCATGATGCCAAAACAACTGGAGCTATATTTATCAGACATTTTGCCTCTGATGTTATACAGCTGACCTCAAATGTGGTGCAGCTTCTGTTTGATTAGAACAACCATTGTTGTAAACTCAGACCAAAAAGACAATGTGAACTAATCTCTATTTGTTTTTCCTTTACATATTTTTCAAATTCATTTAACATTTCATACATTTGATTACTCGTCAATGAGCAAGATTTTCTGTAAATTGATGGTATTTGTTGTAACCATTCTCAGCAAAGCCATAACATACATTTCTTTTGGCTGTAGCCTAAACACTGTCCAATTTAAGAGCACAGACTCTTAAATTATAAGGTATTGTATGAAGCTACAAAGAAATTACTTTTTAGCTGTAGTTAAACCCTTTATTAAAAAAAAGTGAAGTCGCCCAGAGGAAAAAAAAAAGATTTAACGGCTCTTGTGAATGGGAAAGTGCTCATTGTACATGTGTGAAGAGAAGTACAGCAGAGATTTAATATTACTATGACGCCTGGTCCATTTTCTGTCTATATGAAATGGTGTTCACACAAAGATTGGTTTCTGAATGTGTGGGCGTTAAATTGTCATTGTTCATGTTTTCTGTTTCTCTTGCACTTTGTGTGTTCATGGAGCTAAACGACTTGCAATTCCAACGACGTCCGCCTCGCGGCGTGTCGCTGTTCCCGGTGGAGCTCTTCTGCCGGACGACGAGTGAGGAAGAAGTTAGTCGCCATCTTGGATCACCGGCAAACATTGATCTGAAGTGAGTTTGTAACATGTTTGGCTGCGCCCCAACAGTGTTATCCTGCGTTACACACACCTTACCTTTAGGTTTCATGTCCCAGACTATCACTGAAAAGTTTATCAGCCCTCTGGTAGGTTCATTTAGTTAAACTTCATTCCTTTAAGCAAGTTTAACGGTTCTTGTTGATGACTGTTAGTCAAGTGAAGGAGCCCTGAACAACGTGTCTGATAATTTGCCAGGTGCTCTAATATTATTCTGTAGTACAGAGGTCGATACCAGTTAAACTCTGAATATAGCAAAACAGAAAACCATGGCATTTTGTATCAAATTGTCTGTAACACCTGCAGTACATCACTCAAAAAAGTAAGAAAAAAAAAGCTAGCTTGTGTGACTTCAACTGTCTGTTTAGCTAAAGGGAAGATGATATTGTCCATGGTTAAGTTTAATACAAATGCTTTTTCCGGATATTATGTTTGTTTTCTTTTTCTTTTGACTTACTTATTAAGCCATTGACACACTGTTAAAACCACAATTCGGTGTCAACAAGATGTCTAAAAATGCATAATTCCTGCCAAATTTGGTCCAGTTTAATAGACATATAGAGAGAAGTACAATTTGAAGAGTACAGTAATTTTAATTTGACACAATATCTCTGATTTAATATAGCGTTATATGACTGTGGTCCATTTACCTTTGGATTGCAGAGCCTGTGTGTTTCCACTACAGCATGCAGACAATCTGAGGTCCCCAAACTTAATTTATTTTATTTTATTTTATTTTATTTCTTAAAAAAATGAAATAACGAAAATCATGGTATCTATAAATGTGGTACTGTAGCCAAACCTGTTGTAACATTACATTTCTAAGATCATAAGTTTCATTACTACTTAAAGGTATGATACAAAATACCAGTGCTCTATTTAAGCAAGAATTTTCCTTGAGGGCCTTTTTTTTATAATGTCACCATCATACTCATCATTTGTAAAACCATTTGTCTGGGTTATTACTTTAGTACTTTTAAACTGTTTTGTGATGCTGTAACACTAGAACGTCCCCTCTGGGAGATAAATAAAGTATTGTCTCATTTTATCTCTGATTACTTAGTTGTTAATCTGCAAAGTTGTAAAGAAAAAAAAGAAAAAAAGCTGTTTTCTTTTTTTCCTGTATACTTTCCAGTATCTAAGATAGAGATAAACTCTATTGATCCGGAATAGAGGAATTCATGTGTCACAGCAGCTTAGAAGAAATGCATCAATACACAGCTTTTAAACACAAGGCACCACAACAAAACAGCTAGAAGACTATAAACATTATGTCTATCTTAATCGTAGCACACGCAATGTAGCTTTGGTGAAAAGAAAGCACAAAGTAAAATGCACCTCCAAGGTTTAATTATTTTTCCTTCATCACTGGTAAAATGTGTTTTTATTAGGATCATATACCCACTATGGACCACCATCCCCTGGCAACACACATAACACACAAAATGAACCGAGAACCATTTTAACACCACCTTTCCGATGCAATTTTCTATGTTACAGGCTCTTTAGTCACAACCCTAATTACTGTCCTGTCCTGTACCTGGAAACATCTCATTCATAACCCTGATGTTCCACAGTAATTATTAACAGAGAACCACTGTTCCCCCATTTTGCTCCCAGGGCTCATTTGCATGTTAATTATCATTAGCAAGGAAAGAAAACAAGTCACGTCAGCAGCCATATCTCTCATTTGTCCTCCACCATTGCTCTGATGTGCTCAGATGACTTCCGTTCACCTTGGTTCTCACAACCTCTATTTTGATTTAATAGATATTGTTATTTATCAAGTGGCTGGATGCTTTTAGGCAAGATCAACAGTGAAAGGAAAGTGTCAGTCACATTATGAATCCATCTGCTAGCAGAGCTATGATGAACCTGCTGAACTGTTGGTAAGACAAGTGGCTGGTCTGGCAATGAGAAAATGGGGTTCATTTAAGATTTGTAATTGTATGTATACGTATGTGGTTGTAATATTTGCTTTTGGCAGTTATTAAAGGTCTGGATATGAGCATATTATTTATCATAAAACTGTGAGAGATAATATGAACTTCAGAAAAAAAAGGTCACTAGTTTTTATGCATTTGCAGGCTTGGCTGAGTGGATTTTCGTCAAGGAGCACTTCTCTCTTCTGGAAAGATGCCAGTGAAGTTTCGCAAGACAGGTAAAACTTTGATTTGCTTGTGTTGAAATTTAACAGGATAAACTGCAAATTCTTTAATCTACATATACTTCAGTAAATATATGTATGTCTCTTTCCAAAAAGTGATGAAAATCAATTTTGACATCTTGGCACCTGAAATGATTCCTTTTACTGAAAAACGGCAGGGTTCCAATGATACATTTTTTCTGTGTCTGATATTTGTTTTCTTTTGCCACAAGATGGCGACAGATAGCTGTCACAGTGAAAAGGCTGCTTTACCTTTGTACTGTTGAAATAAGAGGTAATACTAACGGGTACTATGAATTTAAACTGTGCTTTCAATTAAGCAGAAATTTGACATCAATGACACACAGGACAGTGATTAATCATTTATACTGTATGTTGTCAACTGTTGTGTATTATTTAAAACGATAATACCTATTAGGATGACACCTTTCTAAAATGCATTCATTTTTACCACGACAGTCATTTCATTCAAGAAATCCTGAGGCCGCTCTGTGATTAAGATTACATAATATTTTACAAGGTAAAACTGAAACACAGACAGTTTAACGACACGCATCATTATGCAGCTGCTGAATGGTTGAGCATATTTATTTT
The DNA here is from genome assembly GCA_963678695.2 of Diplodus puntazzo. Classification (NCBI taxonomy): domain Eukaryota; kingdom Metazoa; phylum Chordata; class Actinopteri; order Spariformes; family Sparidae; genus Diplodus; species Diplodus puntazzo. The sequence continues at coordinate 14,490,549 of OZ023165.1, read as the reverse complement.
ATACCAAAAACTGGCTCTCTTAAATTGATTAGGGATTTTTTTTAGAGTTATTGTTCAAATTCCTTCTTTTTTTTTATAGCTAAAATCCGTCATCAGCTCTGATGTCATTTGTAAATAGTTTAGTAGGTGCAGATATATGAACTACTCAGTTAATCCTTTTTCACTGGTCGGACTGCTAAAACACTTTAACAATTTGTTCAAGTGATTTTTTTCCCCATCACTGTGGTATATTTCATATCTATATTGTTGCATAACAATAAGGGGTCACCAAAACAACTACAGAACTGTTATTTTTTTAACATTTATTTGTGATTTACACCAAGATGCATCATGTGTGCGGATGCAATGCTCTCACTTACAGAAACAACGAAATATGCATTGTTGTTGAACAGATTTTTTTTTGCCGAGCAACAGCCTGCGTCACAACAATGGCTGTCTGAGCCTCGGACACCAGCAGGTGTGAGGCTTCCAGTCCATTCACTGAACCCAAGAAGCAGTAATGTTTAACAAATGTAACCTTTCAATCTCTCGTGTGCTGCGATGAGATGTTTTTGGCACTCTGTAGAATTCCTGGATGGATCTCTCTGACTCTGCTTCGACCCTCGCCCATCTGTTACCATGTCCAGGGTTAGAAGGCTACCGAATGCTACACATGTTGTTGGCCTCAGGGTTTGGGCCAAATGTTTTGGGTGTAAGATGGATACTGCAATGAACTGTTAGGTAGACATTTGGCCTATATGTGGACCTTTCAAGTTCAAGCACAGTTGAAACAACTTTAAATGCTATGTATATAATGTAGTCATTTTATTTTGCATAGACCGTAAGCCTCGTTGATACAGAGAAAATACACAGCGTACAATAACTATGTTCAATATTGCAATGACAATAGGAATTGTGATAAATAAACAAATATTAAAGTGTCCATATTAGCATATCTGTCCTTGATCACCCATTGTACCAGACAACAAGGTCACCACCAAATTCCACAATATTTTTGACCAATTACCTCAATGTTAAATGAATGACTATTGGTCAAAAAATATGTATGACAGTCAGATTATTGTATTATCAGCACAAGTAGAACAGTTAGAAAATGACATTACTGTATGCAGCCTTTAAAACCAGTAAAAGACAACATTTACACCATATCACGATATCTGAAGTTTAAGATGATATGATGTCTAACTGGGGCTTAATCTGATTATTAAATGGTGTAAATGCGTGGTCCGTGTATCCAGGACTCCATCTGAAAGCTGAAATGATTCATATCATGATCATGAAATACAGTTTTTCTCGTTCAGCATTAATAAGCTGCACTCTTCACGACCATATTTTCAAAATTGTCTGTATGTTTGAAGTAATCTATCGATTCCTGGTTTAATATCATTTTCTAAATAAAGTTCAGCAACGTAAAAATTAAAAAATAAAGAAAAACAGTTTCATTTATTAAGTGCTACTCCATGCCACCGCAGTACTAGTCAGGACTTGTTGGCCAGGGTGGGTTTGCTGCTGGGAAATGGAGTTTAAACATAGCACAGGGTCGAAGCTGTTAAGTGGCCCCGCTGCACCAGCTCTGTCCATGCATATGACCAGTGTTTAGCACCACTTCGCCTCTGAAGAACATGATTTTAAGTGTGCCAAGTGACAGCCGCAGTGACTTCATGCCAGACATCCTCCAACTTGCCCGCAGCCTTTCACTTTGCACCCTTGGGTGTGCTAATCACCTTCTTCAAATAGAGCCATGAGATCACAATCACATTTTCTTGTTGTAAAAGACCACTGTGAATGAAAAGAGCTGCAGGTGTGATGTCGCGTTAGTGACATTAAATGCGCTCGCTTGTCACTCCCTTGACTTTGTACACTTTTCCAAAAAGGATTATTGGCTGATGAGATCCAGTCGTTACAATCCAGTATTTACAGTTCAATATTGAAGTTTTTCATTTGCATTCATATGTGTAATTCCACTTCTTCTGTGCTCTTGTTTCATTGTTATTTTTATTATATGCACTACTCAGTATGTCTGATCTTTTATTGGTTTCACCCCTATGCACATGGCATGGTGGCACGTCTGTTTTAGCTTTTGTTCAGTGATGCATCTGTCTTAGGTCTGGGCTTTGGTACCGTGTGCTATTTTAGCATACACTGGTGCTGCAGTGAATACAGGCAGACGGACTTTAACACCAGCACGGTGGAAATGGACAGTGTTAAGAATATTCGTTTTGACTTTTAGTTGAGCTGTTCGAGGAGGGGTACATTGGGGCAAAGCACTATTAAAGCGTTAGTGGGGAAAATAGTACCTTTATCGACATGGGCTTCAATGGCCTTGCTGATGTCATCATCACCTGGGTGTGTGTGTGTGTGTGTGTGTGTGTGTGTGTGTGTGTGTGTGTGTGTGTGTGTGTGTGTGTGTGTGTGTGTGTGTGTGTGTGTGTGTGTGTGTACAATGAGGCAGACTCTTCCCGTGTGGGCATCAGGGGACAAAGTAGTCTTTATGCAGTGTGCCGAGCTCCAAGGCAGAAACATTGTTGAGCAGTAAAACATTCTGTAACTAAAACCACATGTTCCAGAGTAGAGGACAGACAAACACAGGCAGGCTCTGCAGCTCCACATCAGGAGTTGGTGCCCTATCATCAGGGGCTCAGGGGCTCCTTTTTGACTCGAATGCAACACTCTTGTTCAACATGGTGCATTTTCTATTTATCAAGAAACTGAAATCAAGAACAGATTGTCCCTGACAAAAATGTTGCGGGATGATGCGGATGGGTGTTACATGTAAAGGGAAGAGAAAAAGGGAAACACATTTGGTTTGACACATTTTGATTTAAACTTCAATATTATTTGCAGCTGAGCACTAACTTTCTTCAATATATGTTTAAAGAAATGTACAGTATAGTATTGTAGGTATAAGTATAAGTAAGTATAAGATTTATACTTTATTAATCATGATGGGAATTCATGTGCCAGCCATTGCTCAAAATTTCAGGAAACATGCGAATAAAAACAATATCGTAACAAATGTAAAAGCCATAAATTATAACATCAACACCTCATATAATCACAATAAAGCAAGATGAATTGAGCAAAATATTTGGGCTAAAATAAAACTAATAGAAAAAGTAGTGTTGGCAGTGTTATTGAAAAGTAATATTGGCAATGATATTCAACATAATAAAAAGTAATATTACACATAACAAACGGCCAATAGCCCGTGGCTCACAGTCAACTTGCACAACATGCCAAACATAATTGCCAATCAGCCACGGAATAACTGCATCAAGTACACCATTACTGAGCCACCTATGAGACAAAATATTATACAATTTGATCAGTTTGTGGGCAAAAACACTTCACAGTTTAGGTCAATGCCAGATTGTCCGAGGCCTGAAGTATTGACTCTAAATCAAATTAACATTATATTATATAGCTCTCTCCATGCACTATTGCTTTGTATATCAAATGTAGATTGTGGTAGTAAATCCCAAGTGGCTGGAACAAGATCAAGTGTTCGGATAGAAAGCTAGATAGCATTACACACGTTCTTAACAGTTCTCTGTCAACTGCAACACAAGTTGTTGATGGTAACAAAATAAAGCAAAGGAGACTTGAGCCAAATAATCCTTCTGATATTCCTAAAACATTTTTCCATAGCCTTTTAGCACCTTTAGATGGACAACTGTTACCAGAGCTACTGTGTCTGCTGAATGGTGGCTGTCTAGATTATTGGAAAACTTCTTAGTTTTAATGTTTCCCTTCATAAAACTGATGTGCATGCTGGAGTGTTGTTTCCATTCTTCTCCCAGTCCAATAAAGTTTTACAAGTCCCTCGTAGAGCTTTTACCAAATGTGCACTGTGGCAATAAGTGAGTTGGTAGGAATACATTTTCAATTGATTCCCTACCCTTCCCAGATCATTAGGTGATCTATCCTGAAATGCTTTCAAGTGCTGCTGCCTCCCTAGGAGGTCAGTCCTAATTAAAGGGACTGTGTGGCACATTAGCCATGCGTGGAGTTAAGTCTATAACAGAATTTAGATCAGCCAGCCAGCCCTAAGGTTAAGGCTGAACCCTTGACCCAGACCCAGTGTCCCTATTTACTTCTTCCTTGCTAAAGCTTGCTAATATTTTACCTGCCCACTAATACCTGAACAGGGAACAAAAACGCTGCCACTTTTAGTTTCTTTATATCTCTCCTTCAAACTAGTGAATATAGTAGAATTTACTGCATGATGTTTCTAAGTGTAGAGTTTTGTTTATTTGTTTGGGTTGCTGTTTCAGTTTTTAGAGGCTATATAATAAAACTGTAAATGAAGAACAGATAACTAACCAATATTTATGAATTCAGTCCCTATCTGTCAGACAAGCTGTATAATAGAATAATTTCTGGAGACAAAACAGCCTTGAACTTTTGCAGTTAGGGGGCCAGCGTAGTTAATTTGAGATTGTTAATATGTGTCTTTACCTGCTTCAGCTAAGACCCATAATGGTTTCTTTTGAAGTGCCCGGGCTGTGTGTCAGGGGCCATGTTTGTGTTTTTGAAGATCCTCTGAGAGCCCATTGTTTGGAGACCTCACAGGTTCCTCCTAATCTAATTGGCCACGGATGTCCTGGCTCAGGACCTTTCTCCATGCTCTGGGGATTGACAGAACTGGTGAGGGCTCGAACAGTCACTTGTCCAAATACAGCCTTGTTTAATTACAGGAGGGGGATGCATGCATATCACCGCACATATTCAACTCCACCTCAGCAAGAATCTCTATCCAAATAGGAACTGGATTTGCGTCTCCTCTCCTCCTTATCCCAGAGCCCTTAAGCACCCTCCACTTCTCCTCTGTTCACCTTCACTTTGCCAGTGACATACCTCCCAGTGGGTCTCCATCCAGTGTAAACACTAGGAGATCCTCCTATGCTATTACTTACACCGTGCTTCCCTGATCCTCCTCACCCCTGCCACCGCCCCCACACCCTCCCATCCATAGCCAATCCCTGACCACCTCAGCCTCCACCTCTATATTCTGAATTGCCAATCCCAATCTAATTTATGGAATATTTTGGAGGTAACTGTATACGGCGGCAGGGGAGATAACATCTCCAGGCCCCTGTGAAGGACAGGAACTCGGCAGTGTGTGCTTAATAACATAAACTGCTGAAAAAAGGGCCCGGGCCGGTGCATTGGCAGAGGAGCAGGCCGGTGAGACGGATAGAGAGAGAGCACAGAGAGGGGACCCAGTGTTCTGGGGTGGGGTGGGGGTAATTGAGACCATGTGAGCCTCCCCCAGTGGAGGGATTAGAGAAGAAACGGAACTCTCTCAGCCCCGAGATCGCTTTCAATTAGATGCGCCCAGAGCAAGGGTACTGGGGAGACAGGGAGGGTGAGAGACCAGCATGGCCCAAAATGTCTGGGCCAAGGAGGGAAGAAAGGTGAAAGAGAAGTTAGGGCTGCGTTCCCACCTCTTCCTCTTCCTGCACGTCAGTGCCAAAGTCTGGGCTGTCCGGGTCATGTCTGTGTGTCACAGTACAGCAGATCCAGGACATGAGAAGCCCATACGTAATGACAGCTTTGCTACAAGCTTATTTATTTACTTTGTTTTAACCTGCATCCATCAAGGAAATGTAGATATACTCGCTATCCAGTGATGCCCTTAAATGCAGATTGCGACCTCACTTCAATGAATGTCTTCCTCTGCTGTGGCCATTGAACGTAGCTCCACTGGATTATTTGTAGCTCAGGTGCCTCATTAAAGTGCACTTAAACAGCCTTTTTGGTCACTTACCCCATTTCCAACTTACTTTTGCCATAGGGATCAAAGAAGTGAAACATGCATTTGTTTCAGTGCATCCTCACTATAGCTGCAACGACTCGTCAACTAGTTGATTTAGCGATCAAAGAAAAACTCATTGCCGACCATACTGATAATCACTTAATTGTTTAGTCATCATCTTATATTTAAAAGCGATTTGAAGATGTTACTTTTTACATTTTAGAGACAATCAATTAATTGTGAAAATAATAAGCAGATTAATCAACAATGAAAATAACTGGTTGTTGCACCTGTAGTACACACAAAAACTATTGGGATTTTTAAGTTTTAATATTTTCAGTTGATTTAATTTTCATATTTGTTTCACTCCGTAAAACTTGGCAACTAAAAAATGACTATCAACAAAATACACTGCAAATTGAAACAATTTGATGAGACTACTGTAAAGCATTATGAACTAGCAGGCTATGTTGTAGCAGCTTTAATGTCCTTCGTGTGTCTCTAGAAGGATGTAATGACTGGTGTCATCAACCATAATTAGAGATGTCACAGTCACGCTGGACCAGGTAGTACATGCTAGTGAATACATACAACACCACAGATGTAACTCATCTAGGGAACTGGAACCTTTCAGTCATGACACTCATGTATTCATGACAACCATTGGGCATGCTGCCCACTGCACACAGACAAGATTTAACCCCAGTGTGTTCTACAGCCATGATGTGTCTGCTTGATGACCTGGAGCTGGCCCTGTTAACATCATACACTAGCTGTCACACATCAGTATTGACCAAACTAATGTTACATGCTTTGTCTGTCTGCGGTTTGCCCAGTTCCCCTATGGACTGTCTTGCGAACAGAACACATGCCATTTTCTTTATTTAGGTAGTTTCACAATGAATTACCAAACTGAGGCGTTCAAATTAAAAAAGTCGTACATGGAAAATGTGAAAGAAATGAGTCATGATAACCACCTGAAACATTAAAATTTAAGGCAGTTGGAACAATTCAGCAGCTCGCAGCACAAGATGGTCCAGGTAGAATACAGGAAAGCTACAAATGTGACCATGTGCTGTGATGCATTGATGAAAAACCCCTCAGAGCACAAATTAAGTTACATCTCTGAGTGGTGAGTGACTTGCAGTAATACACCAGGTGTTTTTCTGATTAGGCTTTTTTTTTTTTATTTGACATATCTGATTTTATTTAATTGGGTATCGCTGCTGAGATTTTTGAGAGACTTGCTTGATGATTGACTTAGCTAATATTGCAAAATGTTAACAATTATGATACACATATGCAGAAATGCATTTGCAATCACATAATATGAGCACTCTACTAAATTTAGCTGATGAGTCTGAAACCCCCCCCCACAGATGTTGTAAATGGACCGTTACAAGGCATCACTTCATTTCCCCGTCCAGCCGATCCAGAGCGCTGGCCTTTTGTATGAAATGCCACATCAGCCCCTCCTGTGTTTAGGTTTCTGTTGGCACAGCCATGCAAAAGCCCTGATTGTTTAGAATTTGCTGTTTATTTTCACAGTCTCTAAATGTTTTAGAGAGAACCCCTCACCGTTAAAGACTGACAGTCTGAAATCTCTATGTTATGCTTTCAGCATCATTTAACTCAAACTGAAGGGTTTATATGCGTGCAGTTTCATTCCTGCAGTCTGCTCCTGTCTACTTTAAAAACTGACTCCTATGGGCATTTGTTTATAATTTTCCAAAGGTCATAAACTCTCACTATGCCTGACCGAGGGTAGTTACACTAAGAGACTTGGATATTTAACCACCAATAGTATATAGAGTTGCTGCTTTAAAAGACGTGACAGCTGGATTCATGCAGTGCTGACTATTTATCCTCTTGAACAGGGAATTGGATGATTTTTAAACTTGAATTTAAGGCTACCCCCTTAAATGTTATCATACAAATCTGTCGAAGCACCCTAACTTGAATTGCTAGTTTGTTGTCGAATCATGAAAAGGCTCCAAGTGCTGGCGGCTGTCGAGAACAGACAATTCATCCAGTCCACTGGGTGACCTAAGTGGACTTTCTACAGACCCTACAAAAAGAACTTATTATGAATGTGTAAAACATAAAAAATTATATCCAACAAGATTAAGATACAGAAACCTGTAAAGGTATATGCTAGAGGTAAAATTGTAATAAAATGAACTATAATAATAACATTTCTATAAAAAATGATATTATTGTAACATTTAGTTTGTCTATCAGTGGCTTATATAGCCTCGCAGTCTTGTGTCCTCAAAGACTTGTGTGATGATGATTAACACGTCACAGTATGTACCACTGAAGTCTGTAAGGGCTCAGTCCTCAAGTCCAGAGTGTGGACATTTGTATTTAGCCTTTTACATTAAAGTGGGTCCAGGCTTGTTGTCAAAGGGTCTCACCCATGAACCGTCACTAAATACTAACAATGTTAATATTAAGAAATATAGTTCAATTAATATATTCCGTCAATTTCCAGTCATTTCAGGCCTACCATTTCTGTCAGAAAAATCAAAATGAAACAGACTTGAGGCTTTCTTCTGATATTGTTGGTAATTCAGTACACTAAACTGCATGTCTTCTTTTATTGTCGATTTTGTCATTGTTGTGTCACAACATAGGTAAGAAAAGGGTTTAGAATGATTCTCCTTGGGTCTAGCCGCACCTTCATCTATTTGTTTTTTTTTTGTTTTTTTTTTGTAAATCGTAAACTTCCAATAGAGATAATTATAAAAAGACAAAACCAAATTCATAAAGAACCGAATTTTCACATCGTCCAAACATAATGTGCTCTGTTTTTATTGTTTTATACATTACGTGCATGAGTACAAATTACACCGAGTTTGAATTTCTCTTCCATAGCTAAAAGGACAGACTAGAGAGCTCTGAGTGTACTGGGTTAAAGGCCAGAGTCATTGTCAGCCCGTATGAGGTAATTATGTGTTTGTGTTTATAGCATGTTGACTTCCTACTCTGTCTCTCCTCTGCACTCCATCTTTCTGCCTAACTCCCCCACCTCCTCCTCCCTTTCTCCCTCTCTGGTCTTTGCACAAGTCGTCTCCCTCTGGGAAGAGGTGCCTGAGATGTTGGTTCGGCCATACATCTCTGTCAAAATCTCTATGAATAAATTAACCTTTTAAAGATTAGTCCACCCTAATACCTCAGGGTTTTTTAAACAGAAGAGCGGAGTCCCTACAGCCCCCACCCATTCCACGCCAAGCCTCACCAACTTGGTGTTAATAGTGGAACGAGAACTTTTAAAGGAACAGGCGTAATTTTTTCACTGACTTTACACAATGATAGGTTCAGATTATAATTATTTTTTATAATCATTTTATGACTATTTTCCCATTTATTTGGATTTTTTTATTTCAGTGATTTCAGCTTGTGGTTCCGGTCAACTCAGGGCTCAGTTCATGGCAGATGAATGTTTTTAATAAACATGCACATATGTTCATTTGTTTGTCCATTATTACGCGTTATGATAACATTTTAATCACCACTTTAACGAAGTTGGGGCATGGAGCCAGATGGCTAGTCACACCTGGTTGAAGAGTCAGGCTGCAAATGCAAATTGTAAACAAATCATTAACCTAGTTGATATAACCTAAATTATGTTTAAATCAAAACAAAAGTTAACTAACCAAATAAAATGCAGGTCAGCAACAACTAATAGATGTTCACAAAAGACAATTTGGCTAGTCTTTTTAATATTAACAATGTAGATTTCATTTCAAAACATGTTGTTTAGATGATGATGAAATGTTATTTAATTCACAGACAGATAGATGCACAGTATGTTCCCTCATTCCTGTGAGCCTGAACTAGAGTCTGCTGCACATGACACTGAATGACATCAAAAGGTGTAGAATTACACAAATGGCATAATCGTTTGCTGTTATTTCATGTCTTTTTGTAGTATATGTATTCATTTTAATTACACCCTGTTTATGTATGGTAAGCTGATCAAATTTTAAACAGAAAAACATGAAGCACACTGACCAATGGAGGTAAACTTAGACGTTACTATGCTTGTACATTTCATTTACACCACAGGAAGTCCGTAATCAGTATTACAAAGCATTAAGAGTGTACTGGCAGAAAAAGATACTTGTGTTTGTTATTGAAAACGAGAAGAAACTGATTTTATAGACAATTTAAACCCTTCAGACGCACAAGTTTAAATACGTTTCCTACAATCTGTTTCAACACAGCTCTGGGAGGATTTCCAGTAATTCTTGTTGTTCCTTTACATAAAAACGTCTCGTTGAGACCTGTAGTGAGATTCTGCCAAAAGCAGGGAGCAGTTGGATCGGGCTTTCCCTTGACTTTTTCAATGACTTGGGTTGTTTAGATGGAGAACAGCACCTGGAGTTGCTCCAAACACCCGTAGGCACTAAGACTGAATGTATGCGACTCTGGCTGCCTTTACAACATACATGTTGATGCCCCAATATGCTGTCTTTTTCGTCTTGCAGATTTGTTGAATTCTTGACTCAGTGACCACAACTGCAGAGAAGAGATGTAATGCTTCAGCTGCAGATGAAGACATTTTGTCATTGTTTTGGAAATGTGAAAAATTGTGTCCTGCTGGGAAGCCTATATTTTTTTAACAACCAAACATAACAGTGGTCTCTTGTTGGCAATTGGCCAAACCTATCCACCTTGGTTTTTCAAACAAATCAGGATAATTATGAAGAACAGGTTTTAGGTTGAAATTCCTTGAAAAATAAACCATTCTTGACTGAAAGAATATGACATGTATTGGCTATGTCACTGGTTTTAGGTTTCACTCTCAGGGCAGGCAGAGGCGTCTCCTGGACTTCCTGAGCTCTAACTTGTGCCAACTCATGTACTGGGGGACTGGAGGTCCCCTCCTCCTTTATTTTGGGTAAAGAGGGGGGGGACATCAGCGAGGGAGGGGTGAAGGACAAGAGTTTCTCCATTCCTTCAGTCCTCCTGGTCCTTAGTCTCCCCTGTTCGACCTCATCACTCAATCTTCGTTTAGCCCCTGACATGTTTTAGCCAAGCACTCCTGGCCTAATTTATGTCTGTAAAGACGAGCTTGGCAAAGGGGAGCTTCCAGTAAAAGGCCACTGCCTGAGCCACTGACCCACACTGCGGCAAAGTGGCTAATTTAATTTCTTTAAGATGGGAGGAGGAAGCTGTAGTGTCTCTATTACCACGAAAAAGAAAAAAAAAGTCTGCCATCTTGGAAACTTTGGGGCTCCACAGATGTTCCCCTGGATGTGTTTTTTTTCCCTGCCCCATCCAGACAACTTGTGATGAGAGTAAAGAGGGTCATGCTGACCTTTGCTGCGAATCTGCAACGGTTGACAACATGTGGCTCTCTAATACGCCAAACACATCCTCTTATAGCAGAAAGGCCAACACTGCAGAACACCGTCCAATTATCTTCGCTGGCCTCCAGACAAGTCTATAGTGCCCTTGAGATTTATGGCCCGAATTCCCACGTCTAATGGTAAAGCAGAAGTTATTAACTTTTCAAAGTAAGTCTGTCTCTCATACCCATGCACCCATGTCCCCCTTCGTTTTTGTGTCTGCACAGGCTTAGTTTAACCGCCTGATTAACAATGGGCACAGCTTCTACAGGGCTGGGGATTACAGCAAAAAAGTTATTTATTTTTTATATTTTCATACAGCTGATAATTCTTTATCCAATAGTGTTTCAGTATTTGCCATAATAAGTCTTAAGTGTGTAGACTAGAGAACCAGAGATTGATAGTTGCCTCCTATTTGACAGACACTACTTTTGTCCAGTATTGGATGAGAGATGGACACAGTTCCTGTTTTCTTTCAGTAGGAGGCTCCAGAGATCACAGAATGCATGTGCCTCTCGCCCAAACCGCGGAGCACAGCCCATCTTTTGGTCTGTTTCCCTGCCCCCTGTACGCTGCCAGATCCACAACAGCAGCAACAGTCCACATATGGAAATGCTTGATTTGATATAGTGTCATTTTACTTTGCAGAAATGAGTATATGCATGTTCTCCTCCTCTCTGCAACCCGCCACCACCACCACTGTAACCCATGGAGTGTTAAATGCGATCCAGGGTTACTGCCAGTGCTGTTAAATAAGAACACAGTTCTTATTAAATGATTATTTACTGACACAAGAAGATTATGGGTTGGAGCTAGAAGATATCTGATAAGAAGACAATGTGCAGTATGTCCTGTAAAACCTGCATAAAGGAGATATGTAAAAGATATTGCCCACTGGATTTTTCCCTGGGCCCAGTTCTCCATCAATGTCAAACAATACCAGAAAAAATTTCTACATTTACCAAGATAGGCCCAAATCTTTTCACAAAGGAATATCTTGCTCTCCACTACAATACTGTGTAAGTTTTTGATATTTCACAGAATTTAAGGCATTTGAGGTTTAAATATTTAGTTTTTTCATATTTTTCCTTCTGAGTAGAAACCCTCCGTGCATAAATCATACTGTGTTGTTTGTAGTGGTAGACAGTGACATCATTAAGACCTTGGACTTGGGTTCAGTTCTTTTGTCTGTTTTTATTTTTATTTTTTTTAACTCTAGCCATTCAAATTATATTTACAATACTGTGTATTCACAGCACACAGGCAGTGTAGCTATAGTTTGCTGTTGCCAAGCCTTTATGTCGCAGGGACTTGAATTTTTTCAGTCTTTTCCAAGGAAACGAAATGTCGAATCCTTGCAAACTTACAAGGCAGTGACAGACTGTGAAAGGACTGATATGCATTAGTGTTCTCAGCCTGTAAGCAGACGGCTGTAAGTAAAATGCGTGTTTGGGAGGAATCCAGGACCCATAGAGTACAGTACAGCCTAACTGCCAGCCAACCTTTAGTAGGAGCAGAGGAGAATGCAAGAAGCACATTGTTATGATGTAAGCCATCAAACCTTGAAAATAACAGTGCCAGTTGTGATTTCCTGAGATTTCCCAGATTTTTTTTTGTTTCGAGTAGCTGGTAGTAAACGGCAGTGCATCGTCAGGAAAATTTTGTTTTCCCCCTTTTCGGTGCTGTTAGCTGTTGTGAGTGGAAAAAAGGTCCCTGCTCCAAGTGGTCAAATAACTGCAGCTCTTTCAGCTTCTGTGTACAGCCCGCCTGCTGAGATGTAAGCAAGGGGCCAGACAAAACCAAACAAAACAACAGTAAGCAGGCTCAACAGACTGCATTGCCGTTGCAAAAGGGTTGGGAAATATTGGGTAGAGAGATGGCAGTCTGAATCCTTTTCCCCTTACATTTTTAGATATTCTGAAATGGAACATAATGCATTCTCCCAAGATGCACAGTCTAAAATACTATGGATATAAAGACATGATGATTATGAATTTTTAGTAATATCGTAATATCACACGCACTATACTCTAATCCAGATTTGTTTTTTTAGAGGAGCATTTTCTCCTGAAGAATGTGCCAGGATTAATCCTGTGTGACTACTGCAGAAAGGATTTTCACTCCTGAGATGTCATGGGGAAAGCGAACAGAACACCTATCTGTTACCTTTTACAAAGGGAACCAGAGTTCCTCCTAACTGAACAAATGGACCTGTCTTGTGCGAGAGGGGGACAAAGGCATTCTCACTTTCAACACCCACGCCACTGCAGCCCCCAGCCCCGACTGCTGCCTAAAGACCAGTAAAACTGTTCAAATGTTTCCTCCGCCCCAGAGTCTGGGCTAGTTCCCCTTAATCTCGCACTAGTTGAGACCTCAAGAGTCTGTCACCTTTCCTGTCACGCTCGGCTGCCTGCAGCCCATTGGCCGGCAGCAGATTTATTTCTCCCTGTCAGGGCCAATAGCGTGGCGAGGTGGCTCAGCCCACTGTTTAGTTACAGTGACAAACATGCTGATTAGAGAGGCCCGGATGATGGATGGCTCCTCGCTGGAGAGCGGCCCGAGTTTTTAGCGGGTCATAATGGGCCTGACACTGCACAGCCCCTCTCTTTCTCTCTTTCTCCCTTTCTTTCTGTCCTCTCCTGGCGGATACACCCCTCCCCCACAGGTCACACTCAAAAGGTCAGGAGTTAACGGGCCAGCCTTTGCGTATTGCCGCCAAATCAAAATGACCCTGTTTGGAGTCATATTTGTAGACACTCCATCATCATCATGGCCACTGCGACACCTCTATTCCCTTCTTCCCCGTGGCCTTTTCTCCTGTGACCACAAGCTCCCACACGGGTAAATAGGAGGGTACACAACCCTGCTGGCTTATTTAAACCACCGAGCCGTCTTACTCACTTTTGTGCCTCTCATGTGCATGATACACACACACACACACACACACACACACACACTTACAGACACACAAACGGCATCTCCCTTCTTTTAATGCAGGCTTTCTTATAGTGTGGTATTGAATTTATTTCTACCAATTGGATTGAGCATGTAGCTTGCAGAGTGTGTCGGAGAGTGTTTGGTATTGAGTCATGCTTGAGAGACTGTTCTATCTGGAAATATAGGTCTACCACTTAATCTGCTCTGAGGTCTGCAGCACTCAGACCTCTGCTGGAAGCCTGTGCCACTAAAACCTCTGGGATGATTTCACCACAGACTACTTCAGCCGACCTTGACTTTGAGGCCAAGTTTCTTTCACTCTCTGCTACCTGGCTCACACTTGGTACACAGAACGGTTTATATATGTATATGATGGCAAAGTCTGAACCTGTGTCATTTTGCTGTTAAACAGTCAGTGCATAGCGGACCCTTTGTTCTTGAGCTGCAACTCCACTAAGAGGTAATGCAAGCCAGCAAGTTGGTTTGTAACAGAGTTGCTGCATAGCTTTGAATCTGAAGGGCCAGATGTTTAACCTGACTAGTGATTTTAAATATGCAGCCAGTCAAATCCAAAGAGATGGCTCTGGCTTAGCACTGTGGAGTCCAGGTCCTAGGGGCCACTTTTTCCCTGAACATCAGGATGTTGTGCCCAGAGGCAACGTGTGTGTGTATGTGTGTGTGTGAGGGAAGCTGGGAAAGTGCAGTGCAAGACAGCACCTCATTTGTATTCTTTTCGAAACAGATGCTCGGCTGCATTAACGACTTCTAACTAAAACATTCATAAAGTGTTATTGGATTTTTAGCAGTGGGGTTAAGAAGTGTGACCTTGGAGGTCTGAAGGTTGCCAGCTCTTCTCTCTTTCTCCCTCCCTCCCGGCCTCCTCCTCTTTCCTCTTTCTCTCTGTTTGGACGCTCCGGTGACATCACAGCAGCTCCGCTTCAAATTGGATGCAGAGAGTGAGAAGTTCAGCAGTAGCCCAGGGCAGTGAATATTTTTCCATTTATTTAGGTAGTGGGCGGAGGGGGCGGTGGTGGTGGTGGTGGTGGTGGTGGGGGGGGGGGGAGCAGGACATGCAGACAAAAAAGGGGCAGAATACATTACAGGTTAAGTAATAAGTAATCAAAATAGCACCTTCTGTGTGTATGCATACTCCACTCAATCTCATGGTTAAGTGAGCCATAGCTGTGCTCGGGTAGAATCCCCTTTGGACACCTGGTGGTTTTGATGAATAAATCAACAAAGACGTAGAGAGAATGTGAGAGGGGCAGACAAAATAAAGGGGAATCAGAGGTTACTACTGTACCTTTCTTGTTGTGTCGTAGTACGATGTGTAGCCGTTATGTTTGCCCTACTGATCTTTTAACTGTTGGACAGTTTGGCAATGATATAACACCATGCTAAAATATGGCTGGCCTTCTCTCATCTTTCATTTTGAATTTTCTTGTCGCAGTCAGTAGTACAACATTGCACAATAAACTTGTGCACACTGCACTCATACATTGTTGAGAAACTGAATGTACAGCCTGGTTGAAAATAAGTTCAGAAAAATAACTCAGAATCTCGTCTGTTGAAGAATGAATACAGATCTTTTTTTCCCAACAGAGCGTTGTGCATAAATTAAGGTAAAGCTTTGATCTTTGTGTCTCACTGGTATCCGCACGAAGATAAGAAAAGGTGTGACAACACTCACGTCCATTTTTTCTCTAATTTTGTTAGGAGGAAGATCCAATTTCTTTTATGCCATTTTTTGAAATGCATGAGCCTAGATACTGTAATTATAAACCAATGCAATCTGCTCATCAAATAGGACATTGCACATGATTAGATGTCCTGTAGGCACTCTGGGAGTTTAAGTCGATTCTTACTATTATGGAAAATGTACAAAATGAGCTGGAAATGGTTTTACAAAGCTGGATTGATTGTCAGTGCTAGTGTGTTCTGTTATTTTATTTTCATCGCTTTTTAGGTCTTTCAATACTAAGGAAATCGTTTTCATGTAAATATGCAGCTGCCGCCTCTAGAAAAGGGACATTTGATCTGCGAAGAACTAATCTGGCTCAAAACCACATTGTGATGACAAAATGACACATCCATTGACTAATTCAGCTGCAGCCAAAATGGCTACTAGGCCTAATCCTTCTAGCATTTCAAAGACTCACTTGTCAGTATAAAGGAACAATGCTGGGCATAATGTGCAGATTCTCCTCTGTCCGGTAGCATAATAACACCAATCAATTATTTTGTTGCAAATTATATGATTTGTCTACCAGTAGGTTTAACCCTGCAACCTTTCTAGTCGGCACCTGAAATGCTAGTTAGTTAAACTTGTAAATCATCAATATTTTGTGTATGTACGCATATAAATTACATATTGACATAATTTAAGTGGAAATGTCATTTCCTCCTAATCAATTGTAAAATGTTGCTAATTTTAAAGCTGTTGCGTCTAAGATGTATTTACGTATTTGCTCTGTGATCATCCAGTGAAAAGGCTGTCGGATTAATCGGGCATGTTTCCTATGTTTTTGCTACGTTGAATATTGTTTTCAATGAATATTTTTTGTTAACTTTTATTTAGAGTTAGTTTAGAGTTGTTGTCATGTATTGTAGTATAATGTGTGTAGTATAATGTTCATAATGCATGGCATGAATTGTCACACATTTCAGTGGCATTTAAAATGCAGTGATTGAAGAATGTGATTCATGGGACAACGTTCAACGTAAATAGATACACGACTGTTTTCTGAGTGATTTCTTACTTTTAGAAAAGGTGAATCATCGCCGTTTCACTTCGAGGTGGGACAATGGCCGTCAATTGCTCATTTGCATCGTGCAGGAGTTTAGATGACTGGTCGGAAATTTAACCTTCCATTTAGGTGTCAGGGAACATCCCTACTAAAATTGTGTTTTTTTGACATCTCAGAAGATGGCCTGCCCTCAGGTATGGCATTTAAAAATACTAGTGATGTTTATTAGTCTTATTTTAAATCCTCATGACCTCCACAGTTGGTTTGTGGTCAGTGTGTAGCTGAGCTGAGGCACCATCATATTTCTCCCACTACGGTTAATAGACCAGTATGAGTCACCTCATTCCTCGGCCTGTCCCTCTGCTGAATCCGTCCATGTGCGCGCATGTGTGCACATGTGGTTTGTGTGGGCGCTCATGCATGTGTATATGTGGTGGAGAAAGAGGCCCGCAGAGAAATCCAGGAAATCCTAGGCTCTGGTCCCACTTCTTGAAAAGATATGTGTTCTCTGTGTGTGCTTTGCACTTTATGTGTTAGTGGCTTTCAGCCTTGGGCCTGGAGGAAAGGCCATGTAGAGAGAAGCTAATACTCAAACAGTCATTCGCACAATGCATATCACATTATGCAGCTCTTCGCTCTCTGAGTCGAGCTCACACTCATGTAGCAGTTATGGTTCTAATCAACAGATCATTCTTGATGTTAACGCCACACCTTCAAAATGTGTTGCAGGGGCATCAAATAAAAGAAGTTGTGGATTTGGACTTGGACTGCGGCATCTATGATCAGCTCTCATTTAATCCCCCGTCACAAACTCTCGACAATAATATCTTGCAGAATGAATCGGCCATTGGATTGGTAAATCAGTCTGAAGGGCTGGAACCTCGTAACACAGCAAGTGTAATCTAGTGAGAGAGAAAGTGCTAAGCCACCATGAAATAGAGGTCGGGGTTTGATGCCAGGCCCAGTTTGTCTTGTCACCCTGCCAAACCATCTGTATAGACGAGAGCGAAAGTCAGAACAGTATTTGCTCTCCTTCCATCCATCTTTAACTAAACCGACCAACGAGCGGGAGCAACCTACCAGTGGGACCCCACAGGCTGAACTCAACGTTGAAATCCTTAACAATGAAACAGCCACTTTCAATGAACATCAATCCACTGCATATATGAATGCTGTGGGTTTACCATGGAGACAAAATATTTTTGACATTACGCAGTTGTTGTGCTGCGTTCGCATGGTGGATTCATGCTGGAACGGATCTCCATTATAGAGATGCAGCCCAGAGACTGCTCATTAAACTGGCCACCCATGCAATAAACATATTAAATAAACCACAGATTAGAAAAGGCTGTCTTTTTGTTTTACCCGTCTCGCAGCAAAGAAATTGTGCTGCCCAGTTTGAGATGGATTTGATGGCTCTTAATAGTGTCTACAGTGCTAGACTTTGCTTTATTGGTCTGTTTGAGTCCGAGCACAGGGCCATTAGCAGGGGCCAAAATAGCCCATAAAAGTTGGGCCAAGTGTAATTATGTGCCAGTCTTATATTATTAAGTGTTTTGGAATGCGTCAACATTGCTCTATAGTTGATATCTACCCTACGCCTTTATAATAATTAACATAAAACAGTCGATAACTGGTCAGTCGGACCTACACTGATGGCTGGCCATACCCTAATTTTTATTTCTTAATGGTCTAAGTTTCAACATAGGGGACGAATTCTTCACTGGGCAGCTTTAAGGTGGTGAACTTTATTTCACTTTAAATGCTTGGATGTGGAATTATTAGCATAATTGTCCCATGTTCACATATGGCTCGTATCGACAGTGGAGCAGGAGTGCATATCAAAGAGGACTGCGTAATCACCATAATTACAATTGAGGATGCAATTACGGATATTATTGCCTTATTAGTGTTGATTCTGTTGCGCACACTTACCATAGCTGAACAAAGAAAAAGAGAAAAGGAAGAGGTTGTGCTGGACGTCAGCGCTATTACACTTGTCTAACTGCGTGCCCCGGTGGCGTTAATTCTTAACCTCCACCGACACAGCTTCCACGGCCTCTTCCTCAAGGTTAATATCTTTAATAAAAGTTAATATGTGGAAAAGCTAACACTCTTCGGGTCTGTCCCACCAGACTGAATTAGACTGCTCACTGGACCCGGCCTCTCTCGCTATCATTTTTTTGGATGACGTGTGAGGGGCTGCAAATTGCTTTCTTATGCTGAATGTTCGTTCTGCAGATGGCCTTGTGTTGTTTGTCTGACCTGCTTTAATTTGAACTTGTCGTAGCTGTAGCCTGGTGGAAACTACAGTCAGATAATGTGTGTGCAAACCCCTCTCATCCCCTTACCTTATCCATCAGCTCCCCGCCTTTCTTCTTGTCAGCCTCTCATGTCGGCCAAATTTTTCTACGGGCTTCTTCAAGGACTGTTTTATGTCTTCCAAATGAGTTTTCATTACAGCTCATTTTGGCACTTCAGCAGAGATTTTGAGGTTTCTCAGGTCTGTTATACTGTGGGAATGTTAATGAAAATGGCATAAATTCACCAATATTCTGTTTTATTTGAGGACTCTGAGGTGAGTGCCATTTATTGCACCCCATTTCATTTCATTTGCTTAGATGCCCTGAGGACGATGATTCGGTCGAGTTTGTTGATGCATGCCTATGTGCAGAATGTGTAGATTAACTGTAATGTGTTCTTTGTGTATGATAAAACGACATGTATGGGTATACCGAGCCTATTGCATTTTCTGTGGATCCGCGTGTGTGAGAGCGCTTGTGTGCAGACAGATGTGCATGGAAGCGTAAAGCAGGCATACCTTGTGCGCAGCCACAGTCGAGGCCTCGGGCCGTGTTTGCACTGGGTGACAATAGCCCCTTTTTATTCTGCTTCTGCCTTCACCAATGTTTTGATTTCTACTTAAAGTTTTATGTCAGTGCCCTCCCTCAAGGGTGCCATTACCTTGTATGCTAATAGAGCTATGCATATTCTATTACTGCTGTCAGGGCAAGATAAGGGACACATTCAGCAAAGGAGCACTTAGGGGCCAATGAACCCAGCGAGGGGTCCTGCTGCTCCTGCATTATCAGTCATCTTCACATCTGAATGGAGCTGGCTTATGGGCCCTCTCTCTCTCTCTCTCTCTCTCTCTCTCTCTCTCTCTCTCTCTCTCTCTCTCTCTCTCTCTCTCTCTCTCTCTCTCTCTCTCTCTCTCTCTCTTTAGAAATAACTAAGGACTGTCTTCCGTAATAATCAGTCACTGGGAAACTGCCCGATCCCTATCTTACACACACCCAGACACAGGCGGCCGGCCACGTGCGCACACATACGCACACATTTAAACCATGCGCAGCTGCAGGCTCAATCTAAGGAGACCACAAAGAATGCAAGAGCAGGGCAATAACACTAACACTGTCACACGGAGACAAACATGTCTCATTTGGGGTCAGTTTGGATGGGGCTAAGTAGGTCTTTATTTTCAGACTGACTGAAGTCTTCTCTCCCGCATAATGGTAATGAAGCCATATGGTATGTGGAATTGGATTACTAACAAATGTTCCATACCACCATCTTTCCTCTGGCTTTCTTTTCTTTTTTCTTCACAACCCCCCCTCACTCTATCTCTCCCTCTCTCTCTCTCTCTCTCGCTTCCCCCTACTCTCTCCCCTGTGTCGCTGTCCCCCAATAAAGCAGCCATTTAAATTGGAACAGCATGTTGTCTAGGAGTGCGCACCTCATTTATAAGATTAAATTAAAAGCCAGCCATGCTCGGATGGCATTTTGTGATCATGATGTCGGGGGGGGGGGGGGGGGGGGGGGTTCTTATGGGAGGAGGAAACCGTTTCAGCTGCACACAATCATCTTCCTGTCATGTGATTTGCTGGTTCCTGGTGGTGACACCTTCTTCCTGTCACCTGCTATGATGTGTCAAATGCCACACCTAAGACCCTAAAGCTAATGTATCCAGGGTTATGAGCTCTTGGATTTTTTTTTCTCCCAAGTTTAACCATACTTTTGAAATGTTATGGAAGCCTTTTTAGCACGTGTTATAAAGTAGCCAAACATGGTTGCAGGTTTGTGCCTTGTCACAGACACAATGAAATGATATATCACACTCTGAGCTAAAGGGCCCTTGCAAATTATGCTCTATAAATGGAGGAAAATCTCATTCTGTTCCCTACCTAAAAACAGATGAACTTTTATTGAAAACGTGGAAGCGATTAGTTTAAGGGGCGTCTTTTAGTGTAATTCCCAAATGAAACGAGCAGACCCTGTATTTATGAAGCCCGTAGCACAAAGAAGGGAGCTCTTAATGAGGCAATTAAGCTGAGGGGTCGAGAGACTTTGATCTAGAGCGCAGTGATTTTTACAAAAACATCGCACAGTGATAGATACTCATAACTCAGGGGCCTTAATTGTGCTTAATTTGTTTGGAATAGGAATGTGCTTTCAATTAGAGTGTGGATTTGGGCCCGTGTGTTTAAAGGAGGCTGTCAGGGAAAATTAAGAAGCAGTTTGGTTCCCCTCCCGTGTTACTGTTTTTTATCATGGCTAGAGAGAGAGTCAGTCAGCAGATAGACAGATGAGGAGACCAAACAGAAGGTAGAGACGGGTAATTAGGCAACAAAAACAGACCCCTCAGAAGAAGCCATGGATGAATGGATGGTTAAACAGGGCAGACGAGGGAACTGTGGAGATGGTGTCTGCCTCAGCAATAAACAAATACTGCTTAAACCAAAGCAAGAAATAGTAAAGCCATGATGACTTCTTTTTAAAAATGTGTTTATTGGTTGTCAGGACATCTCGATGACGATCCCTCAGCTTTCGGTTTTGATAATCAAATCTGAGGCTAGCTTACTGGTAGCTTGCAGATGCCCTTGAGATACTCAGACACTGTTACCTGCAGTCAGTTTGTTTTCTTTGTGCACAACTGTCATCGTCAGAGATGTTTCAGAAACCCTTTCCTGATTTTTTGGGGAAGATGGTTTAATGGGGACAGGTTTGACAGGTTTTCCGTAATAACTGATGGGTGGTATTATCCTACCATAATCCTATTTCTCAGCTCTCTGATCTTCATTTTTTGTAAATATTGATTGAACATGCATAACCCTAACCTACAAAATCCTCCTGGGTAAAGTTAAGCTGTTGTCATAAATACCCCAATCTTTTTTTTTTTTTTTAAGAAGTGTGGCGGTTAAAAACTAATAAAATCCTTTAAATCAATGATCTCATGATCTTTTCAAATTCAGAAAAGATCATGAGATCATTATTCAAAAATAAAGTTGAATTGTGACCTTAAAATCATCAGACAATAATTGTTGTACAATTGATTTTAATGTTATCATGAGCAGTAATTGGGGCTTTACTTTTTTAATCATATTAATCACATTATATCTATATGCAATGCACAGTAATGCAATAGTATTTGGCAAATGCATGGAAGAAATCAAAATCCCAGCAGTTATATGACTGAATGAATGAATGTTCCTACTCAAACCTTGTGTATATATACTCTACTGTATTGCCATATTTAAGGTCAGGCACAGAGTTTATTGAGTGCTGGTGAGGGTAAATGTTGGGATCTGCTGTCATGACATAAAATCACATACTTGAAGTCCTCACGTATATAGTAATTTGAATACAGTATGCCTTCACCTGTGTGGGAGTGTCTTTTGTCACTTGATGAAGAATCACGGTGGAGACGAGATTGTGTGGATCAGGTCTGATCTGTTTGGTGGCACCTGAAAGTCTTGCGATGTCATCTCAGACACATATTTTTCTTAGATGCTAGCAATCTGTCCATAATGTTGTTATTGTTATTTTTCATATTGTAATTTTGTTAGAGTTGATAGTTAGCTTTAAATGACATCTATTGTATGTCTGTCTGTCTGTCTTGGAAGGGCGTTTTCTCCACTAGTGCGCTTCCCCAGTTTCTTTTCGATGGTGTGGGCTAAGGGCTAAGGGGTTTTTGTATGCTGTTCAGATTGCAAAACTCTTGGAGGCAATTTTGTGATTTTCAATTTTGGCCTATACGTTATACCCAGACTGATCTCACTTTTGATATTTGGGAGCCGACACTTACCTGCTAATCTGACTGTTAATTAAACAGCCCCATTAAGTAAACTCTGGATCAAGTGTTTAAGGCTGTACACATTTTTATTCCTGACATATATGAAATCCATTCCCTTATTTCTGAAACTATCATAGCAAACGGTTGAACCGCTGCCCACAGTCATATAGTAAACCATGCAGTAGGTTTTTCTATTTTTTTGTTTGTATATTATTATAGTGATAAAACAAATGTCATACTTGAAAGAAGAGCGGTTACACAAATGTCAGTGTTGGCTGATGAAGTTAGAAAATGAAGTGTCTGAGTTTAAACTAACTGATGGAAAAATGTATTTTACTGTCAGCATGAAATCATTCAGGCTACATTACCATTGTTTACACGTTTGTTTGGATGGATTACTTAGCTATTTGTAGTATACAGTATACACTGTCAAGACAGAAAGACTAATTGTTTATCAGATACTAATTGTTGACTATTTTCAGTTTGTTAGAGCCGACCCTCGAGATTGGTGTAGTTCTCGTCTGAAGCCAAACCTCCAACGCCATCCAACACAGCTTCCTAACCTAAAACCTCTTTCAGATATTGCTCTTTATATAATTTATGTGTGATGCTATATGCAATTTACAATTCACATTCTTATAAGCCAAGTGCAGATGAGAGAAGACTGACCAGCTACTGACATACTATAATGCTAGAAGTGGAGAAACATGATGAGACATTAAAATATGTCAGATCCAAATTTAAATGTTTCTAATTTCTCTCTCATAACTTCTATTACCCATCTTCCAAAATGCTCTTAACCACAGTTCAGGTGTTGCAATTTAGTAAATAGTAGCCTCTGATCAACAAGTGTCAGCTAGTTAATTAGTAGACCAGCTAGTTAATTGGTAGATTGTCTTGTTCATTTATCTCTCTTAACCTGAGTGGTGCGTTTATACTGTACCTCTCTCTCTCTCTCTCTCTCTCTCTCTCTCTCTCTCTCTCTCTCTCTCTCTCTCTCTCTCTCTCTCTCGCTCTCCATCTTTTTCTGTCTCATCCAGTCAGTCATTCACAGAGAGAGAGAGAGAGAGAGAGAGAGAGAGAGAGAGAGAGAGAGAGATGGAGGGAGTTGTGCTGACAGGCAGATGGTCTCTCTTGCTGTCTCCTGAGGTCTTCCACTTCACACCCCATTACACCCGCCTCTTCCTATCAGCTTGTTGTCCGTCATTCACGGAGCTCTAACATCCACTCCCTCGGTCGTTGCCGTCGTCCTGCCCCTCATGCTCTCTCTCATCCCTCCATGCTTGTCTGCTTTGTTTGCTGTATGTCAAGTGTCAGGTGCAATCCCAGCTGACTGATCCACTGTGGCGTGTGCGTGGGTGTAAAACCAGGAAAGTGATGTCCCCGACTCGCTCCCCTCCCTTTCTGCCACATTGCTCCCTCTGTCCCCGGAGCTGTCTGCACTGGTAAAGCTCCTGCTTGTTGAGAGGGCAGCAGGCCCTTGGCAGTCTCAAAGGAGCTGTTAAGGTGAAATCCCCCCAGCAGAGATACTTGGCAGCCATTTACAGCCACAAGGGACGGAACCTTTACTGATCCTACTGTTGTACTGCCACTGGTGGTGAGTAGCAGGCTGTGTCTTACAGGCCATTCATGGGTTGCTTTCTCCATCTTTTATTTTTAATAATAATTAATAATAATAATGTGGGGGCATAATAATAATTAGAGTGATTAAATCACTTTTGTAAAGTTGGGAGACAAATTTAAAAAAAAGTTGAAAATGGTAGCAGTTGCTTGGGGTGTCATAAGTTAATTTCCTAGTATGTTAAGCGCTGCAGACCCTGGACACTACATTTCCCATAATTGAAGCCAACTAACTTCCTGTTTAGCCATTTGCTAACTTGGATTGTAATAAAAAAACTTAACAGTGCAGCTCTTCTTGACTTTCCAAATGTTGCGGGACTGAATGGATCAAGTTCTTATAGTGAAGCTAATCATATTGTTGTTGTATTGTCAAAAAATGTATCCACTGTTTAACAGCCACTTCTTTTACAATGTAAGCTGATGGGAAAAATACTTTTTGGGCCCCACTGCACACGAGATGTTGTAATTACACAGTTTGGGCACCATGTCAAACTGCCTTCAAAGCCTAGTGCTCTTGGAGTTTTGTCAGACTTGACAAAGCTCCTGCTGATCCTCGGAAGACATTACACAACTGTAGTAGCAGTACTTCTTATCAGAAGTACATAAACATCGAAGTAGATGGAAAGCCTCTTGAGTAATGCGTCTTGCACTAACATTACTCTACTTTATATGGCCCTCTAAAAACAGTTTCACTATGATATAGTGTGGAAATATGATAAGTGAATCTAGCTTTTCTTCTCATCCCACTCTTCATCTTTCACTCCCTCCACATTACACTTGGCTGCTGTCCGTTCATATTCCATCCGCATCTATCTATCCCCAATTTTTTCCTATCAGTTTAGAATGCAAATCTTTCCTGGATCACACTATCCAATCAAGCCTAAATCTTAAGCCTAAAACTACTACTTCTTATCCACACAGTTATGCTCTTTATTAACTCAATTAGCTGCACCTATAGCATGCTGCCTCCAGCTCTTAATGCTGATGCCAGCAACCAGCCAACATCCACCCAACCTTTCTTTCAGAGTAAGAATCATCTTGACCAAGTGAAGGGTTAGGTGCAATTGTTGGGTTCCAAGGGAGACAGACATGTAAATGGATCTGGCCCTTGAGATGTTAAGGTAGAAGTCTATAGTCATTGTAATGTAATGTAATATTGCTAATGTCTCATTCTACAGATTGAGAGCCCTACCTATGCTGAATTCTGAGGATGATAATGATATTCATACAACCATGATGATGCAGTCATTTACAGTGTTTTCCTTTTCAACCCATATTCAATTGATAACTGTACAAAGACAATGGATTTAATATTTTAACTGAGTCATTCTGAATTTGGTGCCAGCAACATGTTTTGAATAGGTTTGGACAGGGCCAACAAAAGACTGAAAGTTGCAGAATGCTCTGAAGAGACGGGTTTTGGACATTTCACAGGTAAACAGGTTAACTGTTAACAGGTGACATGATTTGGGTATAAAAGTAAGGTTCAGTCATTAACAAGCTAGGATGGGACGAGGTTCTCAATTCACAACTACAGGGAATTTGTAGATTTCACCATCTACGTTCCATAATATAATTTCAAGTTTTAGAGAATTCTGAGAAAACTCTGCATGCAAAGGGCAAGATCAAAAACCAACACTGAATGCTTGTGACCTGTCATTCCTTTAGCCGGCATGAAGACAAAAAACAACTTCATTGTATAAAGGACATTACCGGACCTGGGACCCTTTCAGAAAACCATTGTTGGTTTACTCAGTTTGTCGCTGCAAATACATATGCAAGATAAAACTCCATCATTAAAAGAAAAAGCCATATACCAACAATATCCCGAAACACAGCTGACGTTTCTTGGGCGCGTTATGAAGTGCAAAATACTACAACTTAGACCTCAGACTCACCAGCAGAGCAGAAGAGTTGTTACAGTCTATCACCCTCTGGTAGGATGGTGTAAGAAAATCTCAGTGTTCTGAACATATCGTAATGAAATGGACTGAATCAAAGATGTCGAAAGATCAGTCCTTTATAGCAGCCTTTAAAACTGATTGTCATTTATTAGGTTTGAACCGCAGCACAGACAAGGTTCTCCAACTTGTTCAAATCATTGTCCCCCCTGGATCAACGTATGCTAAAGATTTGCCAGCTAAGCAAAATCGCCTGAGCTGTTTCCTGCTTCTTTCTCTGCTGGCTTTGTTGTAGAAGCAAACCTGGCCTCACAGAAAAAAGAGCCTTTAATTAGCTTGAATAATAGCCATACATGTGTGGACTTAATCCCTTTGGCCAGCGCTACTCCGTTAATGGTTTCCTTGTCACTCACCGGGCACTGCATAAAAGCACGCTCTGCTTTTCACTCCCAACACCTTCCTTTCTTTCTGCTCCGTCCCTCGTACCCCAGCCCACCACTCCTAGACCCAAGCATCCTTCCTCCTGCTGACCACCACAGACCTCTTCTTTTATTCCCTCCCTCCATCTCTTGTCTTTTGATTGAGCCCTTGAATTATGATGAATCTGCCCCTTGTCAGCTTTAGGAGGTTCTCCCGCTCCTCCCTAATGAGAGAACAAATTACTTACTTACTTGCTGCAATCGTGTAGACTGTAATACTGTTTAACCAAACAGACTTTGGACTTTCCAATTAACTGTTGTTTGTAAGCCATTTTTTCACAACTGTATACATGAAACATTGCTTCTTTTTAATTTGACAAATTCAAAACAGCAGTGGTTGAAACACTGCCTTATGATGATGTAATTCTAGTGAAAACTGGTTTTGCTACAGCTGCAGTTCATCTTAGGGATTTTTATTCAGTGTGACAATTGACATTTAATAAGCATTTAATATGGTCATGTTTTTTTCTTGATCTTTAGATGAAATTTGCCAAATGCCAGTCACAAGACACGCAGTGCTCTCAGTCATATTTTTTTGTTCCACTGACAGCAGAGGTGAGAGCTGATGCCCTATAGAAGAGCACTTTACATCCAAAGAGTGTTAAGATGTAAATCAATAAGAGACGGAGCAAGGCAATACATTTTCATTGTTGAGCCTCTATCTGGACTGCCAGTGTGTGACCTGCTTCAGAGGGAGACGGAGCATAGCTCAACGATATCTAACCAGGGCCATTATTGAGCCAAATTGTCCTTCCCATTCATTTTCTCTGTCTGTCCATGTGTCTTTCTCTGAGTGTATTTTTCCTCTCCACCTGAAAGCCAAGAGGCAAACAGGCACAGGTTTAACATTAAAAGACAAACAATGGCAATGGATGTCTGTCTCTTAAAGGGGAAAGACACTCTCCCCCTGCAGTTCTAGAGGTTCAGTATAAATCTTTTAAATTATAAATCAATAAATAGTTAATACAATAATAGGAATCTTTATAAATATTTAAGAAGGAGGGTAAGAGAGGTGGGGGCAAAAAGTACAAGGAGCTGTGTGTACTATTGAGTGCAAAACGTTACACTGGTGTATAGGCACACTTATGCAGATAGAAGGAAAGAACCAGCAAGAAGTAGGTTCATGTTTTAACTTTTCAGATGTTTCTATTTTGCTTCTATAAGAGGATGTTTCTGGTGTTTGCGCATATGCAGGCTAATCCATAATACTTTTAATGTTCACACATGCATGTCAAAAATTACAGCACATGGGCAACTTTAAGTGAAACTGATTAAATGTTTTAATGTTTGCACATAGTGTATATCTCAAATCACGGACAATCAGCTTTGGCACTACACCCCTTTCTGTAAACACAGCAGGTCTGGCTTTGGCAATGGCACTGGCAGAATATAAACAATGGCCATGTTTTAGCAGCACGCAAGGTACTAACATGAACCACCCAATGACACAAATGTCTTTAAGCACCATAACTGAGCAAAAGAAAGCAGGGCAGATACCTTTTCAAAACGTAGTGCCGCACATTTTCTCTCCTCTCCTCCTGCCTGTTTATCCTCCCATCCTTCTATCTCCCTGACAGCCCTAACATCGTTCCCCCTCTCCGTCGGGAGTTAATTTGCCGGAACAGTCCCGCTGCACACTGTGATCACCTAGTGAATACCCCCATAATTCTCTCTGCCTCTGCCTCTCCCTCTCATCCAGCCGTGGAAATGACACCGAGGGGTTGACAGTTCAATTTACCCGTAACGGATGGCAGCTATCACGGCCGCGCCAGTGCGCCAGCCATTTCCTGTTGACTTTTATTTTTACCTGCCAAGAGAGGGATGCTGCTGGAGCGCGTCCCGCCGTTCACCCCTCTAGACTCCAGCGCGTCTCCTCTCCTCATCATCACTGCTGGTCCTCTGGGGAGAGATGCTGCCACTTGTTTATGTGACCCTGTCAGTTTCCCCTCTCCACACATGCACGCTCCTCTTCCCTGTGTACTTGTCAAGCAAATTATTCCTCCATTGCCCCCCCCCCCATCTCCCTGTTCTTCATAACATAATGGAGGAGTTATTGATCTATATCTTTGGTCATGATGCCTCTCAGCTTGTTGTCGTTAGCCCCTCAGCATGCCATTGATATACTCCCCCCCTCCTTCTCTTCTTCTAAATGATTTTCTCCTTCCTCTCGCCTCTTTCCCATTATCCAGCTCGCTTTACATAAATCCACCCAGTCATTAGATCCATCAAAAGCTAATGATCATCATCTTTTTTCCTCTACTCCTGTCTCTTTTTTTCAGTTTTCTCCCTATGGCTCACTTTCTTTTGCCTTTACAAGCACACACATTTTGCATAGCATGTGCACACACGCGCCCAACAGATGAACAGATGTCCAACAACTGTATAATCTTGTTTTTTGATGCAGCTGCTTTTTAATTGCAGTTTAACAGCGTAATTGCACTATAATTGAAGACACAGATTGATAGTAATATCTGCTAGACGCACACACACACACACACACACACACGTACACACTCCTCTCTTCTCTGTCTCTGTCCCAAGGAGACGCTCCTTCATCCTGGTGTAGCTGTCAGCCGTAGAGGACGTCTATTTGTGTCATTCATTACCCTCCTGTCTCCTTCGCTAATAATGAGCTGCACTTATAATAAGACAATTATAGAGAGGGGACACATTCAGTCATACACCTCTGCCCCTTCCCCCACCCTGCCATGTTTCTTTCCATCCT